>VMDO01004451.1:0-125325 GCA_007922755.1 Pedetes capensis | reverse complement strand
ATAGTGTTATAGCTGGGTCATATGGTAGATCTATTTTTAGTTTTTTGAGGTACCTCCATATTGATTTCCATAGTGGTTGCACCAATTTACAGCTCCACCAACAATGTAAAAGTGTTCCCTTTTCCCCACAACCTTGCCAGCATTTGTTGTTGTTTGTTTTATTGATCTTGGCCATTCTTACTGGTGTAAGGTGAAATCTGAGCGTCACATACACCTTTTTAACATTGCTTTGACTGTCAAACTATATAAATGCATCATCTATTTTAAAACGTTAAATTACAAAAACCATATGATAAATTCCAGAGATTCTTTTATTACATTATTTGCAGTGTTGGGGATTGAACCCAGGGCTTCTGTGCCTGCTAGGCAAGCATTCTACCACTGAGCTGTACTTCCAGCTCCTCTATATGATAAATTCTAAATAACAAAATATTATGGGAGGTTTGTCGCTTCTTTGCAGTATTTGTGAACTATATACTAAACTTGAAATCAATTAATGTACATTAACAGTAATGATGATATTTACAGGTAAAGGGAGAGTTGCTTTCAATTATTATAGATTCATGCGAATTCCTGTCCACGGCTCAAAAGGTGTTAACTTAGAATGAAAAACTGGACAATGACTGGAAGATCAAGTAAATTGAGTTTTGCACAGTCAAGTACTTTGTACAGCACTGAATAAGTTCTCCGTAAAGAGTAGCCGGACATAACTCTCCAAGAAACAGTCCTGGGAAGCACAGAGCAACCTACCTGCTTGATCCTCTTTCAAGGTGTTGGAGATGGTAGAGCCAGTCAGGGCCGCAAGTGTCGCTGATGGAGAGGCTCTGTACCGAGAAAGTCTACTCAGAAGCATCTCATTAATGCTTTTGGCAGACTCACCCTCTTTTCTCATTAGAATTGTGCGTTCCTGAAGCGGGCTGGCTATGAATACCCCATTTTCAACCTAATATTTAAAGAAAAGAGGTTCTGAAATGTTTCCATTTAGTTAGCAAATTTCTAATTGAGAATATTATTGTGATAATACAACAATAAAAACATTTCCAAAATTCCATCTGAGAGGATATATCCCTCAAAACTTATGTGCTCTCTGGAGATTACTGCAGACAAAAGGAAGGCTATGCTAAATTGGAGAGCTATCATTTTTCATAATAGCCCAGATTCAATATGTAATCAGCCAAGTTTAATAGGTTCTATGAAAAGTTGTTGATTAAAATTCCTTACCGAATTCTATAGGCAGCACTCACTAATTACAAGCCTCTGACAGGTACAAATAAGAGAGAGGAAAACAAATCAATCAGTCTTTGACTTACTGCTAAGGACAACTATGAAGTTAATGTCTTCTTGAAATATAATTGGTGGCTAAAATCCCAACTCCCTATTAACAGTAGATAACATTAGCTCCAGCTGCTCAGGCGCTGGCAGAGCAATCCTGGAGCAAGGCAGACTTGGCCTAAAACACACAGACTTCAACTGCACCTCTGCTCATGCACCATTTGATTATTCGTCAGCGTGACTTCTGGAGTGGCGATGCGAAAATTCCTTCACAAGCATGGAGCCTGGCTTAATTCAGCAGACCACCTGCCTTTTTTGGTTTTATGCAGCTTTCCTTGCCTTTTGTTTTGTTTTGGTACTAGGGAGGTGAACCCATGACCTCACACACTTTGCATGTGCTCTACCACTGGGCTGCATCTCTAACCCATTTTTTATTTTGAGTCAGGACCTCACTGGCTGGCTCTGACCTTGAAGTCGTGACCCTCTGGCTTCCGCTTCCCAAATCCCTGAGATTACAGTTATAGGTGTGTCTGCCACAACACCCAGCTCTTTTCTTGCTCTTTTGTCTTGTTTTCTTTTTTGTTTGTTTGTTTGTTTGTTTTCAAACAAGGTCTTACTGTATAGCCCAGGCTGTCCTGGAATTCAGTATGTAGACCAGGCTGGCCTTGAACTAGAATCAATCCTTCTGCCTCAGCCTCCTGAGTACTGGAATTATAGGCATGCACCATCACATCCGCTTTCTTTCCTTACTATTAAAAAGATTTAGATAACTTCCCATAAGCTTCTCTTTTTCATTTCTCTTCCAACTCAAGAATCTTTAAACCCAGTTCATGTGTTCTTTCCTTTATCTTCCCATCTCACCTCACATAATTTTTTCTTTTTTTTTTTTTTTTCCAGTATTGAAGGGCTGAACCCAGGGCCCTTGCACATGCTTTGCAAGTGCTCTACTACTGGGCTACACCACCAGAACATTTATTTTTTTTTTTTTTATTGTGAGACAGGGTCTCACTAAGTTATGCAGGCTGCCTTTGGCCTCAAACTTGGGCTCCTTCTGCCTCATCCTCCACAGTTGCTGGGATTACAGGCATGCGTGTCCATGCCTGGCTCACCTCATATAATTTAAGGTTAACCTTCTACTTCTACCTCAAGTCCTGGGCCACCCCTGCCTCTTCCTCTGCATGAGTGTCTCATGTGCTACTGACTTCCTTCTCTCTTTTCAAATATTTACAGATCTCTGTGATCTAAAACAGAACTTTGGTGTCCTTAAAATATCATCCCTTTCCCCACTTCCATCCATTGTCAAATGACTCAAAACTCTCAGGTGGCTTTTGCATCCACTGCCCCTGTAACCCCAGGCTCCTGAGTCTGGGAGGGTTTATGAAACTGGGCCCACAAAGGCTAACAGGCAAGACTGGCCTGAATCGATTGGGCATGGAGACAAGAGGGAGGGAGGGTGCCAAGCAGCAAGTCTTCAGAAGCCCACAGAAAGCAAAGCAGGAGTCCAAAGGGAAACACTGATGGTAGACAAGAAGCAAGGGAAAGCAAGACAATTCAGGAGCACAGCCAGGCCAGATCCCCAAAGACAACTGTACACACATTCTCAGAGGATAAGGGACAAGACTTCTTAGAGAGTCTAGAAACGCTGCTTTTGTTTCTGTACCCTCTGCTTCTTATCCCCCTGAGGTCTGCCCTCTGAACTCCACACTCACAAATGAGTGGCCATTCTTCATGACCACCAGTAACACAACCCCTTGCTCAGTCTTGGTGGCAGAACACAGCCGTTGCTCATTTCTTTCACACACGAGCATTTACCTGTGCCAGTGAGTGAAACCAGCACAGTCCCCGCCTTCCCTCCTCTCCTGCTTCCTTGCTGGCTTCCCATCTCTTCTTGCTCATAAGATCCCAGATTCAAAATGGAATCAGCCAAGGTTGATAGGTTCTACAAAGGGAGTTTCCCCGGCGAGCTCTGGCCTTTGGGGCCTGGGACTGCCTCTACCTCCAACGTTCAGCCCCTAGACCTCCGGGGGTTGCTCTTTCTCATCATTCAGGTCTCAGGTAGAATGTTACCTACTCAAAGACATCTTCTGTGATTATCACTCTAAAACAGGATCTCTCCAACTCCCTCCAAACCCGCTGCACGTTACGCTGCTCTATTTCTGCACTGTACTCACCCCTCTCTGAAATCATTTTGCTCATTAACTCATTCATGGTTAGCGCTTCTGCTGTCCCCTCCCCAACCCAAATGCCAACTGCCTGAGAGCAGAGGGCCTGCTGGCCCTGTTCCCTACAATCCCCCCACTTAGGAAGCATTCAGTAGACTCCTGGTGCTTTGCTAAATACACCAGTCCAGGCCCTCCCTCAAATCCAACTCCCGCCTCTCTCTGGCAACACCAGCATTTTATCTACAGACCCATTCTTGCTAAGATTCAGTCTTATTTGTGTCACTTCCCCCAACACTGACATTTCTACTGGAATAGTCTCCTGTCCCCTAACCCTTAACAAATCTCCTTCTCACTGCATTATTGTACCTCCACCTCCCACTAGATTCACATTAGCACCCACAGCTCTATTTATGTAGCGCACCTCTAAATATAACCCCGCACAGCCATCCAAGATAAAAAGCAAGCTCTTTAAGCTTGGCATTCAAAACCATTTCCATTTGGCCCTATGAAAAAAATCAATGGATAACTTAAAAAACAAATTATTGTGTTCAAGTAGTCTGGAAATACTGATAAGATGACAAGGCATCTTTGAGATGCAAGGAGGGCTGGGGTTTGGGGCACAATTGGCAAATCTGCTGGGAACCTCCACTTTATCAACAGAGTTTTGTTTTCTTTTGTTGTTGGTGGTGGTGGTTGGTTGGGGTTTTTTTTGTTTTTTGTTTTTTGTTTTTTTTCTTTCCTCTCCTGTGTTGGGGATTGAATTGAATTCAGGGCCTAAAATATGCTTGGTGTGTTCCACCACTGGGCTGTACCTACAGCCTTAGCAAGATAGTTGTTGTTGTTGTTGTTAGGTGCCATTGAGTCGGTATCCGACTCATAGCGACCCTCTGTACAACAGGGGAAACACTATTGTCAGTGCTTCTCTGCTGTTCATAGGGTTTTCAATGGCAGATTGATTGTTGGGAGGGGTTTGCCAGGTCCTTCTCCCAAGCCTACAGCTTCTGGTGTTCCCAGGCGGTCTCCCATCCAGGTACTAACCAGGCCCGACCCTGCTTAGCTTCCGAGATCTGACGGGATCGGATGCCACAGGGCTATGGCTGCAGGCTAGCAAGATAGGGTCTTGCTAAATTGCACAACCTGCCTCTGGCCTCAGCTCTGTGATCTCCTGCCTTAGCCTCCTATGTTGCTGGGATTATAGGCATGTGCTATACGACCTGGCATCAACACAGCTCTTGAGAGTTTAAAAAGCCACTGATTTAGGGAGGAGGGGAAGATCTGGGAGGAATGAAAAGCAGCACAGAGTTAGTAGTGAAAAGGGGCTGCCCTCCTGGTGACCACCCCGGTCCAAGCCACCATCATCTCAAGCTAGGTTACTGGGCCACTGGCCAGCTGGTCTCCCACTCCCACCCAGCACCCCTATGGTTTATTTTCCACATACCAGGCAATAATCATTTTAATATGCAAGCAAATCTGCCCCTTGCCTTGTTGAAACCCTGCAGTGCCTCCCTAACACATGTAACAAAACCCATAATGCTAGTAAGGCCCATGAAGGCCAGGCTCAGCTGCCTCAACTCAACCCTGTCTCACTATCTTTCCAGCCACCCTGGCCTCTGTTTCCTTCCAAACGCCATCCTGCCTCCTAATTGTGGGCCTTTTTACTTGCTGCTCCCGCTTTTGGACCAACATGTTCTGATTTACTTGGAGGTACCTGAATTTTAGCACTAAAAGTTGCAGTCCTGAGAAATACTCCAGTCTCAAGCAAACTGGGATGTTAGGCACCCTGTCTGCCAGGATAGGCAGCTGCTCCTTATCACGAGCTCTCAGCTCAAGTGTCTTTCCTGTGAAACACCTCACCCGCCACCCAGACCAGAGGAGCTCCCCACTCCAGTCACTATCACACTGTCCTATTTTCTTTTCTCTCCAGTATTTATGACTAGCTGGAATTATTTTGTTCTTGTTTATTTTTTTCTTGGCTAACTTCCACACTTCCTAAATTGTTGTTGTTGCTGTTGTTAGGTGCTGTCAAGTCGATATCCGACTCATAGCAACCCTACGTACAACAGGCAAAACACTCTTGGTCAGTGCTTCTCTGCTATTCATAAGGTTTTCAAGGTGGATTAATTTTTGGGAGTGGGTTGCTGGGTCCTTCTCCAAAGCCTACAGCACCTGGTGTTCCCAGGAGGTCTCCCATCCAAGAACTAATCAGGCCCAACCCTGCTTAGCTTCCGAGATCTGACAGGATCGGAAGCCACAGTGCTATGGCTGCAGGCACACTCTGATGTAAGCTCCATTAAAAAAACTTACTGATCCTGCTACCCAGACAAGGCAATATAATCGTTACTTGTTTAAAACTGAATGAATGAAGGGTAACTTGGACATCTGGATCATAATTACAAGGAAATAATGAACTGTTACAGCAATAGGGGGAAGAGACTTAAGTGTGTCCATTAGTGGACTGATCTTATCCAAAGAGAGTAAAATAGCAGTAAAATTGCCACAGAATCAAACCTGCTAAAAATAGCATTTTGTAGTGAGTACGTAGGGATAGACTGGGAGAAGGACCTGGCAACCCACTCCCAAAAAATAATCAGCCATTGAAAACCCTATGAATAGCAGAGAAGTACTGACAATACTGTTTCGTCTGTTGTACATAGGGTCACTATGAGACAGACACCAACTTGACAGCCCCTAACAACAACAATAGCATGGGAACATAAGACTTCTCAGAACAAAATAGAAACAGGATGTAAGAAGAGTGTCCTGAGAAGATAAAGAAGAATTAGAAGCTGGGTATGGTGGTGCATGCCTGAAATCCCAGTGACTCAGGAGGCAGAGGAAGAAGGATCATAGATTTGAGCCCAGAGGCAGCCTGTGTAAATTCGTCAAATCCTGTTTCAAAATAAAAAATGGACTGGGGGTGCAGCTCAGTGGTAGAGAACTTGCCTAGCATGCATAAAGCCCTGGGTTCAACCCTCAGATACTGGATAAAAAGACAGAGAAAGGGAGAGGAGAGAAAAAAGAAGAAAAAGAAAGGAAGGAAAGAAAAGAAAAGAAAAGAAAAGAAAAGAAAGAAAGAAAGAAAGATAGAAAGAAAGAGAAAAGAAAACAAAGGAAAACAAGAAAAGGAAAAAGACAATTTAAAAAGTAGAGAAAAGTTACAGAAGATGCCCAAGCAGGGATGTGTTCAGGGTAGCAGTGACTAATCAGGCAAGAAGGTTCCAGGCCTTAGTTATTCTGTAGCCTTAAAGGCCAGAATTCTGACTGTATAGAATTTGGGGAGGCCTGCAGGTCCATGTGGTAGACTGACACACTTTTGGCCTCTCGATGAATGGTCCACCTTGTATTCATGTCCTATTTAGTCTCCGCTCATGCTGACTCTGGACTTTCCCATGTGATCATTTTTGCACATGATAAAGCATGATGTATGCAGAGCATTCTTCCCCAAAAGCTCTTTCCTGAAAACCAGGCCCCATGATGTCCCACCTTTAATCTAGATTACTGAAGAATGAAGGCCAACGTGGGACAGGGAGAACTCCAGGGAGGACCCCACAGGTTCCACTGCCTCTCGAACAATACAATAGACACAGAATATTGCGTGGAACAGCCTCTTTGGGCACTCGGTGTCCCACTTAAACCCAGGACAGTGTGGGGTGGTTCACCATTATCTACCCAATCGGCAATACTAAGCCAGACTGCTCCTGTGGATTGTGTGAAAACACTGCCACCCTGAGCTCTATAGGGAGCACTGCTTCCTGCAGTATCGACTTCACCCAGTGGAACTGGGTGTCCACAATTCAGATTCTACCTGCAAGAACATGCAAGGGCTTTTTTTTTTTTTTTTTTTTTTTTCCTGTATGGGGGTTTGAACCCAGGGTCTTGCACCTGCTTGCTTTGTAGGTGGTGGACCGCCGTGCTGCGCCCCCAGCCCATATTTTTTACTTTTTGAGACAGGGTCTCGCTGGGTTGCGCAGACTGCCTCTGATCTTGGGCTTGCAATCCTACTGTCTCCGCCCCCAAAGCCGCTGGGCTTGCAGGCGTGCACCACCACACCTGACTACAAGTGTTTTTATATGTGTGTGGGAGCGTGTATGCATGAGCTTTTGTTTTTTTGTGTGTTTTTTTGTTTGTTTGTTTTTGTATGGGGGTTTGAACCCAGGGTCTTGTGCCTGCTGGCTTTGTAGGTGCTGGACCGCCACACTGCGCCCCCAGCCCGTATTTTTTACTTTTTGAGACAGGGTCTTGCTGGGTTGCACAGACCACCCCTGATCTTGGGCTTTCGATCCTCCTACCTCCGACCTCCAAGCCGCTGGGATTGCAGGCGTGCACCACCGCACCTGACTACAAGTGTTTCTATGTATGTGTGGGAGCACGTATGCATGAGTTTTTTTTTTTTTTTAATGTTGTTTTTTTGTACAGGGGTTTGAACCCAGCATCTTGCGCCTGCTTGCTTTGTAGGTGCTGGACCATCGCACTGTGGCCCCAGCCCATATTTTTTACTTTTTGAGACAGGGTCTCGCTGGGTTGAGCAGACTGCCTCTGATCTTGGGCTTGCGATCCTCCTGCCTCTGACCCCCAAGCCGCTGGGATTGAAGGTGTACACCACTGCACCTGACTACAAGTGTTTTTATATGTGTGTGAGAGCATGTATGCATGAGGTTTTTGTTTTTCCTTTCTA
This sequence comes from Pedetes capensis, assembly GCA_007922755.1. NCBI lineage: Eukaryota > Metazoa > Chordata > Mammalia > Rodentia > Pedetidae > Pedetes > Pedetes capensis. The sequence goes on along the minus strand of VMDO01004451.1, from coordinate 117,216 downwards.
TTTCTCTTCCTTTCTCACTTTACTCTCTTCCCTTTTTCTATTCTCCTCTTTTTCTTAAGCTATATATGTGTCTTTGTTTTAATTATTTTACCCTTGTCTTAAACTTAATTTTAAATTTGACAGTAATTTTTATTAGCCTCTGTCCTCTACCTCCTCTTTCCCCCTCTTCTGTCACCAGATTACCCCCCTCTTTCTCACCCCACAGAAGAGAAACAAAATCTATAGCCCCCCAACCCCTAGCCCCTTTGGAGTTGGGCTGGTGGACTAAAGAGAGAACCACACAGACCAAAAAGCCGAGAATATACCCAGCTTATAAGATCAAATAAGCACCAGAGATTCAGCACCACACAATCTCAAAGGAATAATAGAGGGAGAAGTTCTGCACACTCAGGAGAGACGAATTCTACTTCCCAGAACATATTATGGGAAAACAAAGTAAACCTTCAAAAAACACAAAGGGGCAGGATGGCTCTGAAGGCCCCACAGATCAAAGCCCCCCAACAAGTAACTCCAAGGACTCTTAATTCTTAAAGATCTCTGATTCGGAATTCAGAGTCATGGTATAAACATGCTAAGAGAAATTAAAACGAATACTACAAGCACCCTGAAAATCCTTGAAAGGAAGGTATCTCACTTGGAATCCGTTCTGTCATCCCAGTTAGAAATGAGAACCAAACCACTCTCCTTGAAACTCAATCCAAGTTAACTGAATTGAACTTGGCTAAAGAATCCTTTTCATTGAGACTGGATGAATCTGAGCTGAGGATTTCCAATTCTGAGGATGCCATAAATGAATTTAAACACAAACAGTCAGAAGTGAAATCAATAATAAAGGTATTAAAAAAAGATTTCCAGGAGAACTCAGACAGAATGAAAAAACAAAATTTAAGAATTCAGGGCATCCCTGAAGGAGAAGAAAGATCCACTGGAGGCCTTCAAAATCTAGTAAATGATATCCTCAAGGAAAACTTCCCAAAGATAGCACAGGAAATGGATATATACACCACTGAGACATTCAGGACTCCTTTGAAGGCTGACTTAAGTAGATCATCCTTGAGACACATCATTGCTTGCATGCTGTCATTAGAGACCAGGGAAGCTATCCTGCAAGCAGCAAGAAAGAAACCCCTGATTACTTATAAAGCAAAACCTATCAAAATTACTGCAGACTTCTCCATATCAACATTGAAAGCTAGAAAGGAATGGACACAGGTAATGCAAACCCCCCCAAAAAAAAATCTCCAACCAAGACTAATATATCCAGCAAAATTATCTTTGATAATAGATGAGGAGTATAAGACATTTAATGACAGTGAAGCTTTTAACAATATGCAACCACCAAACCAGCACTGGAGAGGATTGTAAATCAATTACCACATCCAGGAGAGTTAAGACAACTCTACAAAGGAAATCAAAGAATTGGTTAACTAATATGAGTGCAACCCAAGAAGGGACCAAAGCAAACATGATTCATAAGCCAGTAACAGGTAATGATTGGGTATATAACAATAAATGCTACTCAATAATCACTATTAATGTAAATGGTCTTAACTCACCAATTAAGAGACAGAGGCTGGCTAACTGGATGAAAAAACACAAACCATCAATATGTGGTATTCAAGAAACTCATCTAACTCACAAAGACTGGGATAAACTGAGAGTTAAGGTATGGAAAAATGTATACCTAGCAGTGGGGGAGAACAAAAGAAAGCAGGTGTTGCAATTCTAATTTCAGATAGATTAAACTTCATTCCAAAACTAATTAGAAGAGACAAAAAAGGACATTACATTTTAATACAAGGAACAATCCATCAAGAATTAATAATGCTCTTTAGTATTTATGCCCCAAACATAGGGGTACCTACCTTTATAAGACAAACCTTATGGAATATAAAGAACTTTATTGGACTAGAATCAATAATAATGGGAGACTTCAATATCCCACTTTTATCAAGAGAAAGGTCATCAAAACAAAAAAATCAACAGAGAAACGTCAAACCTAATCTCTACCCTAAACCAGTTGGATCTCACAGATATATACAGAATATTTCATCCACATGATGAGGAATACACATTCTTTTCAGCTCAACATGAAATGTTTTCTAAGATAGATCACATGCTAGTCCATAAGAACTCCCTCAAAAAATACAAAAAAGGGGAAATTATCCCCTGTTCCTTATCAGATCATAATGGGATAAAATTGGAGCTCAAGAGCAAGAATAATCCCAGAAACTTTACAAACTCATGGAGACTGAATAATACACTGCTGAATGACCAATGGATCGTTGATGAAATCAAATTGGAAATTAAAAAATTTCCTACAACCAAATGATGATGAAAATACATCATATCAAAACATATGGGATATAGCAAAGGCAGTTTTAAGAGGGAAGTTTATAGCATTAAGTGCCTTCATCAATAAAATAAAGAAGAGCCAAATAAATGACCTAATGACGCATCTTAAGACACTAGAAAACCAACAAAAAATCAAGCCTAAAAGGAACACCCAAAAGGAAATTACAAAAATAAAGGGGGAAATATCTCAATTAGAATCCAAAGAGATAATCCAAAAAATTAATATGACTAAGAGCTGGTTCTTTGAAAAGATTAATAAAATAGACACCCCTCTGGCTAACTTCATCAAAAAGAAAAAGGAAAAATCCAACATAGTACGGATTACGAAAGATAACAGGTCCATAACCACCGACTTCAAAGAAACACAGAAAATTGTCAGGGATTACTACAAGAGACTGTATTCCCAAAAATATGAAAATGCAGAAGAAATGGACAAATTTATTAACACATATGACCTACCAAAGCTAACCCCAGAAGACATAACTGACTTAAACAAGCCCATTACATATACAGAAATAGAAAAGGTAATTAAAAGTCTCCCAACAAAGAAGACCCCAGGTCCTGATGGATTCACAGCAGAATTTTACAAAACTTTTAAAGAAGATATAATACCTGTTTTCCTCAAATTATTCCAAAAAATAGAAAAGGAGGGAACACTCCCGAATTCATTCTATGAAGCTACCATCACCCTGATACCTAAACCAGGAAAAGATTCATCTAAGATAGAAAATTATAGACCCATCTCCCTTATGAATCTAGATGCAAAAATATTTAATAAAATTCTGGCAAACAGAATCCAGCAGCATACAAAAAAGATTATCCACCATGACCAAGTGGGATTTATACCACAGATGCAAGGCTGGTTTAACATACAGAAATCAATTAATGTAATCCAGCATATCAAGAAACTGGCAAACAAAAACCACATGATCATCTCAATGGATGCTGAAAAGGCCTTCAACAAAGTGCAACACCTTTTTGTGATAAAAATGCTGGAGAAGATAGGTATAACAGGCAAATAACTTAATTTCATAAAAGCCATTTATGACAAACCTACAGCCAACATTATATTAAATGGAGAAAAACCAAAACCATTTCCTCTTAGATCTGGAACAAGACAAGGATGTCCTCTCCCTCCTATTCTATTTAACACAGTTATTGAAGTCCTGGCCAGGGCAATCAGACAAGAGAAAGAAATCAAAGGGATATAGATTGGCAAGGAAGAGGTCAAATTATCCTTATTTGCAGATGATATGATCTTATACCTGAAATACCCCAAAACCTCAACCAGAAAACTTCTGGATCTAATTAACTCCTTCAGCAAAGTTACAGGCTACAAAATTAACACAAAAAAATCAATAGCTTTTCTTTATACCAATTCCAAACAGGAAGAGAAGGAAATTTCAGGAAAAATACCATTCATGATAACCCACCAGAAAATTAAATACCTTGGAATCAATCTAACCAAAGACCCTTCAGGTCTCTACAAGGAAAATTTCAAAACATTAAAGAAAGAAATAGCAGAGGACACTGAAAAATGGAAAGACCTCCCCTGCTCCTGGATAGGGAGAATTAATATAGTAAAAATGGCTATCTTACCAAAAGCAATCTATAAATTTAATGCAATACCTTTTAAAATTCCAGTGACTGACTTTACAGAAATAGAAAAAATGATCCAAAAATTCATATGGAAGCACAAAAGACCACGTACAGCCAAAACACTTTTAGGCTGCAAATCTAATGCAGGTGGAATCACAATCCCTGACTTCAAGCTATACTACAGGGCAGTGGTTGCAAAAACAGCTTGGTACTGGCACAAAAAATAGGCCCAAAGACATTTGGAACAGAATAGAAGACCCAGAAATACCTCAACACACCTATAGCCACCTGATTTTCGACAAAGGAGCAAAGCAAGTAAACTGAAGAAAGGACAGCCTTTTCAACAAATGGTGCTGGGAAACATGGTCATCCACATGCAGAAAAATGAAAGTTGACCCGCACCTCTCAACATACACGAGAGTTAACTCAAAATGGATAAAAGATCTCAACATAAAACCAGAAACTTTAAAACTTATAGAAGGCAAGATAGACAATACACTCCATCATATAGGCATAGGAAGTATTTCCTTAATAGGACTCCAATTGCTCAAGAAATTGCAACAAGAATAGATAAATGGGATTACATGAAATTAAAAAGCTTCTGCACAGCAAAAGAAACAATTAACAGAGTCAAGGAAACTCCCACGGAATGGGAAAAAATTTTCACATTTTATACATCAGATAAAGGTGTAATTACTAGAATTTATAAAGAACTCAAGAAAAAAACTCCCCAAAAAACAAATAACCCAATACACAAATGGGCAAAGGAACTGAGTAGACAGTTCTCAAATGAAGAGGTCCGTAAAGCCATGAAACATATGAAAAAATGCTCAGTATCCCTAGCCATTAGGGAAATGCAAATCAAAACAACTCTGAGATTTCACCTTACACCAGTAAGAATGGCCAAGATCAATAAAACAAATAACAACAAATGCTGGCAAGGTTGCAGCGAAAAAGGAACACTTTTACATTGTTGATGGAGCTGTAAATTGGTCCAACCACTGTGGAAATCAATATGGAGGTATCTTAAAAAACTGAAAATGGATCTACCATATGACCCAGCTATAACACTACTGGGAATTTACCCAAAGGGAGATGGGTCATCATACCACCGAGACACCTGCATCTCCATGTTCAATGCAGCGCTTTTCACAATAGCAAGGATATGGAATCAACCAAAGTGCCCTTCAACAGAAGAATGGATAAAAAAACTATGGTACATATACACAATGGAATACTACTCAGCAATCAAGAAAAATGAAATAAGGTCATTCGAAGCAAAATGGATAGAATTAGAGAAAATTATTCTAAGTGAACAAACACAAGCTCAGAAAGAGAAACACCACATGTTCTCACTCATGTGGGAGCTGAATCAAAATTATAAGAAGGAAAAATCCTATTCAAAGGTTGGATCAAAATAAAACAAAACAAAACAAAAAAAAGCTAAGAATGGTGTCAATATAAATGGTCTAGAAAATGCATGCAATTGCTCTGACAAGATAAAAACAAAGTTCACTACAGGAAAAGTTTCTACCTTAAACAGAACTGGAACCAAAGGACATATAGAAAAATATTACCAAGTAAATGATAGAGAAGACTTAGATGGGGAGGGGGGAAGCATACAAGAGGGTAAGGGGGAGCCTATATGAATAATATACATCAAAATGCATATATGGAAATGCCACAATGAAAAGCATGTCAGAATGAATCACATTAAGGTGTACATTAAAAATTTCCAATAAAAAAAAAGGACTAATCCTTTGGTTTCACCTAATACTACCAATACATATTTATATTCAAATTTCAAATAGTCTCCAAAAAGTTTCTTTTACAGTTGGTTTGATTGATTCACACTCTAAAAATGATTCAAAGGTGTGTCTTTTAATCTAGAACAGACTTTTTCCTCCCCAACTTTTTTATTTCATGTTGCAGACAGGGGCTATTTTAGTTGTTCCATTTCCTCCAGGACAGGTATGGGCTTTTGATTATATAACTGTATGTCTAAAAATATCTTTATGTTTGCTTCAAAGTTGAATTAATATTTTGGTTGAATATTGACTTCTGGGTTGGAAATCAATTTCCCTCTGAATTTTGTAAGTGTTGTTCCATTTTCGCATCCAAGAATGTTAATAAATCGCCTGGTGCTTTTCTAAATCCTCATTGTTTGTTATACACGTTTTTAATTTCTAGAAGCTTCACCATTCTCTCTTTATCCTTATTGTTGCTATTGTTGGGTGCTGTTGAGTTGCATCCAATTAATAGCAACCCTCACAGAGTTTTCAAGGGCTGATTGTTTTGGGATTGCTTTGGGAGTGGGTTGCCATGTCCTTCTCCCATTTCTGCCATGCTGGAGATCAAACTGACGGCCTCGGAGAGTACAGAGCAGCACTCTACCAACCAAGCTAAACCCCAGCCCCTCTTTATCCTCGATAATCTAAAATTTCATGATGATGTAGCATGGTGTGGGCATTTTCTATTCCTGTGACAAATACCTTTTCATCTAAACAACAGCATCACTTAGTCTGAAATTCTTTTGTTATTTCTTGATCACATCTTCCTCTTTATTTTCTGTTCTCTTTTTAGAATTCTTATTATTAGCAGGACTAGAGAAATTTAAAGCCGGGTAACCCATGCCTGTAATCCAGGGGACTCAGGAGGTGGAGGCAGGAAGATTGCAGGTTCATGGCCAGAGGCTGCCTATGTAACATAGAGGGACTCTGTCTCAAAAATTTAAAAAAAGAGGAGAGGACTGGGGGTACAGACCAGGGGTAGAGCACTGCAAAGCATGTGTGGGACCCTAGGTTCCATGCCCAATTACCACAAAATAAATAAATAATTTTTTTAAAAAAGGAAATTTAGCCACATGGCTAGTGGCTTTAGCACTGGATGCTGCACTGGATAGCATAGGTCTAGACCCCTGGGCTCCTGCTTCTTCTCACTCCAAACTCTCGTTCTTCGTATTCTAGTCACTCTGACTTGCTTTTACTTCTTAACAAATGCTGGCTCCTGCCACAGGTGCAAACCTGTGGGCCTCTCTTCCTGTAATGTTCTTCCCTTACCTACTCCCCAAATTCTTTATCTGGTTAACTACTACTCTTTCCTCATTGCCTAGAATGATTTTGTTCACTCATCTGCTTACTTGTTTATGGTTAATTTTTTTATTTCTCCACTCCCACTACCACCTTGGCAGTCAGAATTCAAGTCCCACTTGGGGAAGAAGCCTTTCCACATTGTCCAGCACTGCCTTCCCACCACCTGGTGGATTGCTGCTTGACTCAGTGAGCATTCAGCTAATATCAAATGCTGAATTCCTTTCACAATGTACATTCTTACCTCTCTCAGAGACTCCCAATCTCTACCTATACAGCCATTCTTGCTACCGCAATTTAGTCTCCCACTTCCAACACCTCTGTGAGTGTTTCCATTTGTACACCCCACTGTCAGCACATTCAGTCATGCTACCTCCTCTCCTGCCAGATGAGCCTTCAGAAAGCCTGGCTCTATTATGCCATACAACCTCAAACAAAACTTCAAAGACAGCAAAGAGGAAAGTCATTGTTAAGAAAACAGTGAACACACTGTGCATATTGCAAGGTTCTTGGGTCCTTTGTACATGAACATAAAAAAAAAGCAAATAGACATCTTTCTGCAAAGACACAAAATGAGAAAGTGAAACTTACCACAAGTTCAAAGACGTCCATGAAGACAGAATGTCCCTTTGGGGTTTTCTCATTCAGACTGGCAGGAGACCAGATCCAATAGAAGTAAGTGCCATCTGAAGAGAGGTGCACCGTGCTCATGGTGCTGCCAATGGGGAGGTGATTGGCTGGCATGGGCACTATCTGGCACACCTGGACATGAAAGGGGAAACCTTCACCAGAGTGACACAGAGTCTGATTAAACCTGTCAGACCACCACTGATGCTATTAAGTCCAAAATGAGAATTCACTAGGCTTCTGTAACCAGAATTCATAAGAATATTCATAAGAATTATTCATAAGAATAATATATGAAAATTACAAGGCAAGAACGTAAAAGTTCATAAAATGGGCAGTAAAATAAATATTAACAGCCATATAACAGATGAAAATATTGAGACTAATTCAAATTAGATTTTAATAGGAAATATACTTACTAAATACTTTGAATCTGTTATATGTATGTATTTTATCTAACATTAAAAACAAAATTTTAAGCTGGTGGAGGCCAGCTTGGGCTACATAGTGAGTTCAAGGCTAGTATGGGCTTCATAATAAGACCCTGTCTCAAACACACACACACACACACACAGAGAGAGGGAGAGAGAGAGAGGGAGAGAGAGAGAGAGAGAGAGAGAGAGAGAGAGAGAGAGAGAGAGAGGAGAGACAGAGAACAAAGTTCTAGAGAAATAACACCTTCTGAAATTTCCTTAGCAAAGGAATTTAAGCCCATTAATTTTATCAAAAGATAGGAAATATGTGTTATTCATCTTTATACCCCAACCACCTAATTTAGAGTGGAACTCAAGGTGATTTAATAAAAACAGAAGGAGGAAAAAAGATTGTACAAGGAAGTAAAGCTGGGTGTGGTGATGCATGCCTGTAGTCCCAGCGACTTGGGAGGCAGAGGCATGGGGATCACAAGTTCAAGGTTGGAGGTAGCCTGCATAATTTAGTGAGATCCAGTCTCAAGATAAAAAATTTAAAATTGGCTGGGGGTACAGCATGGTGGTAGACTGCTTGGAAAGTATATTGTGTCCCTGAGTTCAACCCCTCAGTACCACAAGAAAAGGAAAAAAAAAAAAAAAATCAAGAGGAAAAGCAGGGAGGAAGGAAAAAGGAAAAGGAAAAATGAAGGCCAGTGACAGATCCTCACTTAGCACCAGGGCTTGTTGAAATTCATCACGTCCATTAGAAAGAAAAGACAAACATTAATTCTCTATACTAGCCAGGGAAGCACATGCTTCTAATCTAAACATCCTTCAGTTTTAGCATAATTTAGCATCATTTCACATTAAATCTGTTGTTGTTGTTGTTGTTGTTCAGTGCCATTGAGTCAGGTACAATTCATAGCAACCCTACGTGCAACAGAACAAAACACTCTCCAACACTGTGCCATGCCTGCCACTATGTCAGTGCTTCTCTGCTATTCATAGGGTTTTCAAAGGTGTATTGTTTTGGGAGCGGATTACCAGGTCCATCTCCCATTAAACCTACAGTTACACATTAACTTTTACTGCCAGAGATTATCATTTAAAATGATAGTTGCTGAAGATCAGGTTAAAAAAAATCCAGGAATTAAAGAACTGAAAAATCCCAAATAAAAGTCATTGGGGAAGGCTAAACGCACTCAGCAACAGTAGGACACATCGCATCTACTCTGTCACTGTGGTGGAGCCTGGTCTCCCAGGGCAAATTATGACCCTCACTCATGGACGTGTTTCCAAGCTTGTTCTGTGGATCTCAAGATTGAAATCTCCTTTAGCTGCTGTAACTACGCTTTGAACTGAGTGCCAGAAAGTCTAGAAAGCAGATAGCTACTGACTGCTGTAGTCCTCCCCAAACCGCTCCCAACACACAGATCTGGTTAAAGACTTGCAGCACTACTTTCTGGGGCAGAGTCAAAATGGGTTTGCACCAATAAAAAGGAAACTGGCATTGCTTCAAATGTAAACCGTGTTCTGACATCTAACATCTGTTTTACTCCCAGGCTTACAGATTCTATTTCAAATAGATGAGATACTCTTGTTTGTCTGCATTAGTGAAAAGAAAATGAAATCAACTGGACATCTATTTGTTAATTCACTCATTTTATTCATCCTGCCATTACTGAGCACCCACTATGTGCTCTGGAGATGACAACAGTGAACAAGACTCAGTGTCTGTTCTCCAGAAAAGGTACACTTGAGTGACAGAAAGAAAGCAATATGACATTCCACTTAATTTCTGGATGTGACTACTGTCAGAGAATTCTCTCCACAGATGGCAGCTCTAACCAGTTCAACTTTGATTGAAAGGCAGAAAGCTGAAGTGTAAAGAACTCAAACTCTGGAACAGAGAATCATGGGGTAGCTATTATTGGCCATGTGGCCTTGGATAAGTTACTTAATCTCTCTGATCTGCATTCTTTCATTTGACAATACTGAGAGCTTACAAGGTGCCTAGCTTCAGTTGCCTTATCTGTAAGATGAACCTACCAAGTTACACTTCATAGGAAAGGACAGAGAGTCTACGTAAATTGCCTTGACCAAGGCTGGCACAGAAACAGATGTTGAAAAAATGGTAGTTATTAGCATTGCTAATGCTGTCAATCAAATACCAGGCACTGCATTATGTTCTAGAAATACAAGATGAATAAGACAGTCTAGACCTAAAGGTACAAGTGGTCAGTGAAGTCAGACACCAGAGGAGGTAGTTTTGGTATAAGATGGCAAGTGATATGATAGAGTGCTTATGAGAGCACTAAAGATGAGACTTTGACCCAAGATGTCTCTGCTCTAAACTCATTTTGAAGATCTCTTTCCTACTTAGAGGCCATTTAGAACAAACTGCAGAGGGAAATGCTGCCTTCTCAAAATAGTTCTAGTAAACAAACAAACGAACAAAAACTGCTAGTATTTACACTATCTTTGTCTATAATTTGGGGTTTTGTTGTTGCTTTCCTTACTACAGGGGAAGCTGAACCCATAGTCTTGTGTGTGCTAGGCAAGTGCTCTACCACTGAGCTGCACCCCCAACCCCTTCTGTATTTATTTTCATTTTGAGACAGGGTCTTGCTAAATTGTGCAAGCTGCCTCTGGTCTCGAACTTGCAATCCTCCTGCCTCAGCCTCCTGATTAGCTGGGATTAGAGGTGTGTGCCACAGTGCCTGGGTTTTCTTCTCTTCTTTTTATTTTTCTCTTTTTGTTTTTTTGATACAGAGACCCACTGTGTACCCCAGGGTGGCCTTGAACTCATGTCGATCCTCTTGCCTCAGCATCCCAAGTGCTGGGATTACAGGTGTGTGCCAGCACACCCAGCTCTAATGTTGGCCTTTGAAACATAAAGAACACATTCACTCAGGTTATATGGGAAAATTCTAAGACATTAATGAAAACACAAAATACCCAAACTATAACAACTAAAAGGGAGGCTGCTTTGTGCGGAAAATATATCAACTGTATCATTATTACTTCTGATCATATCAGGAACTTCCCTGCCTCCAAAATACAAAAGGCAATGCCATGGTTTTCTGCTTACCTGAAGAGTGTTCTGATCAATGACCTGGAAGAGGGAGTGAGGCTTATTATCGAAGGACACGGGCCGATGGAGGAGACTGCCACTGCCAAAGGCCACCCACCCTGGCTCCAGCTCCTCATTCCGGCAGTACACAAACCCTCTGGAAGAAAGAGAGGCACAGCTGGGTCCCCAGGGTGGGTCTGCAACCCTGCGAGGAGCTACAACAGACACAAACAACTTTTGGACCTAACTTTAAGAATTACCACCTACGTAAAATGTCTGAAGGAGAGTGACTATGTTATATTAACTTTGGGACTAACAAACTATGGCAAATATTAGCTTTCCACAATGAGTTAGGGAGAAAAGAAAAATGTATGGGAAAGGTCTCATAAAGTATATATGAGGTTTTCAAACTGTGATTTCTTCTGTCAAGAATTCATAGATTCTTATATTTCACCTGAAAAATCCCAGCTAGTCTAATGTCAAATCCAAGTACCAAAAGACTTAACTAGAAAAACATCCTTTTATCAACATGGAGAAGTCATGATATTATTATAGACATCTTGATCACAGAGGAATTTCTGGCTGGAAATGATGAATTTAGGACTACCAAACTTTCTAGAGTCAAAACAAAGCTAAAATGCTTTCACAGAGCAAGATGAGGGGAGGTGGCAAGAAGAAAAGATGAGAATTATTTCCACGAATTCAGATTTGTTGCTTGGTTACTAGTGTATGGAAATCAGGACACAATCCCATGTCTTCTTCCCAGGGACTTATGTAAGAGGAAAATGTTCCAGCCAAATCATTCAGCAAGTTCCATGCAACTGACCTGAGAGTACCATGTAATCCAGACCCCAATTTGCTTACTCCTCTTCCAACTGAGTTAGTAGTATACAGGTAAAGACCATCTGCAGTGAGACAGCGTCCCAAGTCAGCATCTGAAATCGTTTTTTACAGGTAAATTATATATATGCTTTTTCTAACGAAGTTATAAACATGCTTTTTCTAACGAAAAAGCTGTTAGGATGTTGAGTGAAAGATAATGTCCTACTTCAAAAATAAAAAAAGTGCTTCAACATGACTTTCAAGAAAGCTCGTATCCCCAAAATCAAACAACTACAAAGCATGTGGGAAGATTGGGGAAGAAGGTAGGTAGTGATTAGCAGGGGAACTTGGTTCAGCTTGCCAAATATTTTTTTCAATGTTTCAAATGTTTCTTTTGAAAAGTAAAAGTACTGAGTCAAGTTTAAGTATTCCTAACTCTAATCTGAAATCAATCAGAATATAACACTTTTACCAATGATTAAATAGCAAGATGGGCATGAGTTCTTAGGAGCTCTGCATACTCATTAGGTGACCTTGGACCTCACTGAACTTTGGCTTCTTCATCTGTAAAATGAGGATAATAACATGTACCTCAAGGGTTACTGTGATGGCCAGGTGAGATAACACAGTTAATCCACCTGTATTGCTCTCTGGTACCAAGCCAATGTTCCATAAATGGAAAATGAAATTATGGTGATATATTAATGGGATATGTGGAACTACATACAATCTGCTTCTGTGGATTTTCTGTTCCGATATCTCAATTTTAGTTCTAGAGAGAACAGTAAGAAAGTAAAATCTCTCATCTTTTAAATAGAGCAATTCTGAGTCCCCTTGGCTATGACTTCCCCAATGTAAAAAACCAGTTTCTCTATGTGACAGCAAATGGTTTACCAACTTATACTCCCAAGAATCTGCCTTAAAATCAGGCTTATGGATTAAACTTTCAGTGTTTATTTTCATAATCATTCCACTTACTACTACATTTCAGGGGAGTCGCCTGCCTGAAGTATGCCCTATTGGTTGGAGGAAACTGAAGGTCCCACCATACAAATTAGCACTTGAATCTGCTGTTATCTTAAAAATTCACTCTATTAATCTGAGACAACAGGGACTTCCACCTACTAGCTCCTCAACAACAACAACAACAAAAAAAGTGTGGGTCTGACAAGTGGCAGAAGTGAAGGAGACAGACTGAACAAGACTGCCAGGAGCTGGTGTTTATTGAAGTTGAGTGATGAGTAACAGGGCTTATTATACTGGTCTCCCAACTTCTGTCAACACTGAATGTTTCAATATCAAAGATTAAATGGATTCATTCTAAGTAGGAAGGTAGAGGCCCAGAAATTTGGTCTCAGCCTGGATAACATAGAAAGAACGTGTCTCAAAAAAAAGGAAAAAAAAATTATTCTAAAAGTTATTGTAAGAAAAATATCCTCTACCAAGACACAGAACCAAAAGTACAAGAGTGTAAAAAGGAAACCACTCAGCTTACTACCATCATCCTCTGAGAACCTGCCCCTGGGGAGATAATGAATGGAGTGAAGGGAGAAAATAAAGGAAGGTTTTTGGTTCTGTGTGAAGAAGCTGGAGCCCATCACAGCTGAGAACTTCTTGCATTGTTCTTGTGTTCTTGTTAGGTGCTGTCAAGTCAGGTCCGACTTGCAGCAACCCACATAAGGTTTTCAATTGCTGATTGTTTTAGGATTGCTTCAGGAGTGGATTGCCATGTCTTTCTCCCATTTTTGCAGTCCTGGGGATCGAACCCAGATCCTCAGAGAGTGCAGAGCAGTGCCCTACCAACTGACCTTAAACCCCAGCCCAATAATGTCATTACAGTAATGAATTTAGTGATATCATAACAACTACAATGGTATAACAAATGGTTTGGGAGCAAGACCACCTCTGGGCAAGCAGCAGCTCCTCTGGTGGGAGGGCAGTGCATAGGCATGTCAGGAAGAGCTGATGGGCTGGATGTGGAGACCCTGGCACTGCTCTGCACAGTTAGGGAGCAAATGGAGAGGATGAGTTCATCTGGAAAGTCTGTGAAGTAGGTCACTTAAGGGAGCTTCTACCATTTTTGCTGAGGTAATATAATAAACTGATGTGTAATCCTGTAAAACTGTATAAAAACATTTCAATGCAGCCTACTTTGTTTAAAGGAGTTACTTAACAATTAGTGCTGCTTTGAACCTTCTCATTTCCTTTTAGGAAGGAGGGTTCATAAACACACACAATAAATTACTAAAAGAAATAGTATCCTGCAGCAATATCTGATACTCTGTTAGCCAACCAAGAATTTCAACTACAGCTTCCATGCCCAAACTCAAACACCCAAGAGCCAGTTTAGGTAATCCATGCTGCTTTGGCAGACCTGGACGGACGATCCCTTTTCCTATGATAATAAAACTGATCCATTTTCTTACCTCACCAAGTATCAGCTTTTATGCCTTTACTGATAAAGCAAACAATGAACACACTGTATGGGAATCCTGAGCTCTTAATTAAAAGGAACACAGAGTTACATCTAAAGCATTTGCCACAATGATCTAAAACCATTCTTGTTTATATCTTAACATTAATCACAGGACCAAAACCCTCACATTACCTTTACTTTCAGAACTGGAGCCTGTGTTGCTGTCTGGCGCAGGCAGCATATCTTCGTATCCCCAGGATACTATGTGTTTGCCCCCAAGCAAGCAGGAGGGGGACCCAGGGCCCCCTTCTAAAAGCAACAGCCTGTAAGGGGGAGAGGGAGAATTGCAAAGACACTGAGACTGTCCATTTCAGCAAGAAAACAGAAGTGTACTTACCACCTCAAAAAGCAGAAACTGGAAGTTTTATACAAACATACATCTGAAAAGATACTTGCAGTATATTTTACTCATTTATTTTGCTTGTTTGCTTATTTATTTATCTAGTACTTGGGGGTTGAATCACGGGATCCTACATGCTAGGCAAGTGCTCTACCACTGAGCTACACCCCAATCCCTTTTTATTTTTTTAATTTTGAGATAGGGTCTCACTAAGTTGCACAGGCTGCCTCTGGCCTCAAACTTGTGATCCTCTTGAGTCACTGGATTACAGGTGTGCACCATCACACCCAGTTCACAGTATACTTTTAGACGGAAAAAAAATTACAAAGCAGTGCTTATAGAAATGTTACAATAAAATTACATCTGTATGTAAAATGCATTGATTTTAAATATTACACGTGTGAGAAACAGCAAAAGGCAGAGAAAGACAGATGGAGACAAAGAGAAGCATGAATTAAGAAGCACATATACCAAAACATTAAAAGTGATTATCTTCAAGTAATGAGGTTCTGAATGACTTTTACTTTCTTCTTTAATATATTATCATCTCAAATTTACAATAAGAATTCATTACAAGAATTCATTAATTCATTTTTTAAAGATAAAAAATAAAAAAAGAATAAAAATGAATATGCTGTAGGAATACTTCCAAAGAGGGAAAAGAAAGAAACAAAATTCTCGCTTAAGAAGATAAATATGGCCGGGTGTGGTGGTACATGGCTGTAACCATAGCAACTCAGGAGGCAGAGGCAGGAGGATCGAAACTTCGGGGACAGAAGCAGCCTGTGAAACTTAAGTGAGAACCTGTCTCAAACTAAAAAGTAAAAAATAGGCTGGGAGTGAAGCTTAGAGCTAGAGCACTTGCAAAGCATATGTGAGGCCCTGGGTTCAACTCCCAAGTACCATAAAAGAGAGATAATTATGATTCTGCATTTATTCATTCAAAACTATGAATTATTAATTGATGAGAGTGTGTTTATTTATTTGGAGTGGATTTTTTCTTTTCTTTTTCTTTCTTTTTTTTTTTTTTTTTTTGATACAGGCTCTTACTGTGTAGCCCAGTCTGCCCTAGAACTTGCCATGTAGATCAGGCTGGCCTCAAACTTGCATCAATCCTCCTGCCTCAGCCTCCTGAGAGCTGAGATTACAGGTATCTGCCACAACACCCAGCAATTGATAAGAATTTAGCAATCTACTTGTTATAAGAGCCTTTATGCACAAATCTGCCTTATTTGGAAGGAGGATAAGGATCCAAAGTGACAACTCACCTATATAGTACATCGGCGACAGGCAGGGACCCTAGGTCAGTCTGTTTCTGTAATAGATGGACTGTGTGGACAAAAGTTTTCAACGATCC
This sequence comes from Pedetes capensis, assembly GCA_007922755.1. Taxonomy (NCBI): domain Eukaryota; kingdom Metazoa; phylum Chordata; class Mammalia; order Rodentia; family Pedetidae; genus Pedetes; species Pedetes capensis. Next base: position 101,068 of record VMDO01004451.1, on the reverse strand, counting down.
CCTAAAAATAAGGAAGGAAGAGAAAATCATCAAAATTGAAGAAAATCAAATAATTTAAGTAGGGTTAATTTTACTAATCACATGGGAAGCTTCCAAAATGTGTCTATCCACTCTGCCAATCAGAAAATGTGCTATACAAATACACTTGCTTCTTATCTATTCTATATGAGTCTATAATATAGACTCATACAGAATGTTACTATGGGAGTGCCACAGTGCCATTATGAAGATGTTGTTCTTGCCTTTGGAGGTAAACAATTTCCCCCAATACAAATATTTTCAAAACATAAGGCTCAAGCACAAAGCATTTGTGGGTATTATGCTTGGATACCATTTTCATCAACATATCACCTACTCTAGAGGAGACTTCATAGGACGAGGTTTTATTTAAAGTCTAACAGTATTTCCAGTCTTGATTTTTTAAATCTTTGTGCTGACAGGTGTTCTTTCTGTATGCTCCTGCTGGAAAGCACATAATAATTACACTTGGAAGACTCACTAGGAGCCATTTTCCTAGTGGTTCCCAAAACCCAAGGCTCTGGAAAGTCTGTAATTTGGGGAGCAGGATTAAAAGAAGGTGCTTCTAAGATACAAAAGACTTACCTGACCAGGTGCAGTGGTGCATACCTGCAAAGCCAGTGACTCAGAAGGCGGAGGCAGGAGGATAGCGAGTTTGAAGACAGAAGCAGCCTGAGCAAGTTAGCAAAACCCTGCATCCAAATTGGAAAAATAAAATAAAAAATAAATAAATAAAAGAGGCTGGGGTGTGACTCATTGGTGGAGCGCTTGCCCAGCATGTGTGAAGCCCTGGGTTCAGGCCCCAAGTACTGATAAAGAAAAAAAAGAAAGAAAGAAAAAGAAAAAGAAAAATGAAAAGAGATAAAAGACTTACCTGGCCATATCCCAAGTATAAAAAGTATAAATCACTAGAGAACACTTCCCAAACTAAATGATCACTTGTATCAGATGGACTGACTTCAGCCTGCTGCCTTCTTCTCTTAGCCATGGCTCTAAGTGCTAGTATCATATACCCAAACCTCAACAGAAATGGAACACCTAACACCAGACCAAGTAGGCCTACGGCCTCCCTTAATTACTCCTTTCACTACATCTACTGTTCAAAGAACAAAAACCAAAGACTGGTAGAAGGCAAGGAGGAGGCACAATATAAAAGCACCACATGGGAGTCAGGACCCCTGGGCTCTGAAACTGGCACTGCCACTCACAATAGCACAATCAGTCCTGGCAGTGAAGTCCTTTGGATTTTTCCTCCATCTGTCCAGCAGGAATACTTCTCTGGGGAACAGTGAAGTTCAAGTGAAGGGGCAAAGGGGCAACACTTGGAAAATTTAGAATCATTAACCAACTATAATAAATTATGACCTGCCACCCTCTATCAGATTTAAGAGTAAAGTGTGAACTCCTTCCATAGCTCTTAAGACCCTAGATGATCTAGGCTTTGCTAACCTCATTTCCTGCCCCCTTTTTGTATCACATTCCAGCAGCTTTGCTCTCTTTGCCATCTGTCCCTCATGAAAACCAATCACAGAAAGAGTGTCGGAGTGTTGCCACCGCTGGCCCTGCCGTGTGGACCTGTCCACTGCTGCCTTCCTGTGTGGACCTCTCCACTGCTGGCCCTGCTGTGTGGACCTCTCCAGCGCTGGCCCTTGCGCATGGCTAGCTTTCTCACCACCCACTCCTCAGTTTACATGCTGCCTCTCCATAAGGCCTTCCCTAGGATCTGCAGCTAATGCTGCTCTCACCTCCACATAGCCATCCTCTATCCAAATATCCTCCTTTTGTCAGGTGCAGTGGCACATACCTGCAATCCCAGCACTCGGAGGGGGATCATGAGTTCGAGGCCAGCCTGGGCTATGTAGTGAGACCCTACCTCAAAAAGCCCAGAAATAATAATAATAAAGTTAAAATGAGTAAATAAATACATTGCTAGAGGAAAAAAAAAATCCTGCTGTCTTTTCCTGTAGTGATTATCTCTCTGTGAAATTCTCTTTTACATGTATTTGTGGCTCATTGTCTGCCCCCCTTATACCCAAATAAATTCTAAAACTTTAGGAACCATCTGCTTACTCCCCGCTATATCCCTACCACTGTGAAGAGTGTCTTACACAAGGTAAGTGAGCAAGAAATTTTTATGGAAAGAAGCGCCCCTGAGTCCACTCAACTATCAGGTCTGTAAGATTAGAGACCCTGTATCCCTAAGGCCTAGCCAGGTTTCTGTCTACCAAAGATCAGATGTTAGGTGGAAGCCCAGTGCATTGGCGGATGTCTTTAATCCCAGCACTGATGCAGGGGAATGGCAAGTTTGAGGTCTGCCTAGGCTACACAGTGAGACCCTAACTCAAAACACCAAAAACAAAACAAAAAGGATAAATGTTAGTTTGTTGAATGAATAAACATCTTCATAACAATTTTTTGGAAAAGTTGTTTTGTCTTTGAGAGCATCAATCTCAAAAGTTCAACAATATGCCCCTAGCAACTTCATTTCAGGAGATGATCTAATCCTGAAAAGCATGTAATTTCTGAGGTAAATGAAATCTAGGACACAGTGATAATATTAGCAATGAAATACAGGAGCCATATATATATATGTGTATATATATGTATATGTATATATATGTATATATATGTATATGTATATATATATGTATAAAAAAAGCCCATATAGTAAAAAAATTAAACATTAATTTCACATTTCTGCTGAATGGAATTTATAATCTTAAATACACAGATCAATTTTATTAAGTATCTGTGGTATAGACTGAATTTTGGTAAGTAATAAAAAAGTGAGTTTTGTGATCCAGTGTTTCATAGACAAACTGCTCAAAACTAAACAGTTGATTATTCTCAATATCCTAAGTTGTCTAATTTCATCAAAATGGAATTTTTGCATGAATAACAATTCTATTTAGGGCTCAGAATTGCCTTTTACGTATGCAGAAAACAAACCAATCCAATATAAAGCTTTTACAAGGAAAGTTATTTCAGTACCATCTAATGTCTCCAGAATTGAGCTCATGTCAGGTTTTCTACAATCGACTACAGTCTTCAGGGACCTAAAACTAAGCTATGGCAGTTTGCTCAGAGCAAAGAAACTGATAATAAATACTGGCAGTATTTTGCCATAAAAATTACTCGAGATCCAATCAATTGAAGGTCAATTTTGAAACCATAAAGAAAAACACAGTGGGGAAAGCCTTATAGCTAAGAATTTCACAATGGTCCAAGAAGAATTTTCCCACAATGGCCTGGCTAACAAAACAGAAGATCCTAAAAAAAAAAAAAAAAACAAAAAAAAAAACAAACTTCTGAGGAAGACAGACAATCAGATAGTCAACTTCCTACTCACAAATATGTGCCAGTGATCATGTGGTTCCTGGGTGGGAGCATGTATAACCCTTTCCAGGAAAAGCAACTCCAAGTACATTTCCTACTGATAGTAGATCAATAACATTAACATACACACTAAGAGCCCAGCATGGTGGTACATGCCTGTAATCCCAGCAACACATGAGGCAGATACAGGAGAATTGCAAGTTTGAGACCAGAGGCTGTCTGTGTAATTGAACAAGACACTGTCTCAAGATAGAAAATTTAAAAATGGGCTGGGGGTGCAGTCCAGTGGTAGAGCACTTGAAAAGTACACATAAGGCCCTGGGTTCAACCCCCTAAATAAAACACACACACACACACACACACACACACACAAATGCAGTAAACATTAAATCTTGATATATATTGAGAATCCTTCAGTTATATTAATGAGACAGATATTAAAAAATCAACAGTCAAAACCTTAGTGAGATGTGGTGGTACATGCCTATAATCCCAGTACTCAGGAAGCTGAGGCAGGAGTATTGACACAAGTTCAAGACCAACCTAGTCTACATAGAGAGTTTCCAGTCCAGGCTATCTTGGGCTACAAAGAAAAAGAAAGAAAGGAATGAAGGGAGGGAGGGAAGGAGAGAGGAAGGGAAGGTGGGAGGGAGGGAGGGAAGAAAAGAGGGAGGGAGGAAGGAAAGGAGAGAAAATACAGCATGGTTTCTTTTCTTTTCTTTTCTAATTTTTTTTTGGAAGGGTCTTGCTATGTAGCTTATGCTGACTTAGAACTTGCCCAGGCTTGCCTTGAACTTGCAGTCCTCCTGACTTAGCCTCCTGAGTGCTAGGATTATAGATGTGTACCACCATGCCTGGCTTTACAAATTTTTTGACAAGCCTTCAAAAGACATAACCGCTGCTAACTACCTGATGTAGAACATTAACCATCTAAGTTGTGAATAGATATGGCAAGGCCGGGCATGGTGGCAAACACCTTTAATCCCAATGATGTGGGAGGTAGAGGCAGGAGGACCGTGAGTTGGAGGCCAGAGGCAGCCTGGGTAATTTAGCTTGACTCTCACTCCAAATAAAAAATAAAAGAAAGCACTGGGGGTATAGCCCAGAGCTAGGGCACTTACAAAGTATGTGCAAGGCCCTCAGTTCAGGCCCTCAGTTCAACACCCAAGTACCAGGGGCAGAAAAAAAAAAAAGATATGGCAAGGGTTGATTCTCCATTTTTATGCTGTTATCATGGTATAGCAGAAAGAAAAAAATTGAACTTGGGTTCTGGCTCAGGCACCTGGTGCCAAGTTTTGGTGAAATCATCGTATGTACTGTCAAGGTTGTGAAATTCAATACTGAAAACAAAGGACTTCTGAACGTTCAGATTTCCATCAACTATCCTTGGCCTTTTCTCTACTCATCCAACCCAAGTGTCCTAGTCACAAAGTCACCAAGCGGTATATTCAGGTGTCCTTACCGGGCACATGCCAATGCCACCAGGGCGGCAGCAGCATTCTCTTTTTGTTTATATGGGATGTGACAGCCAGTGTCAGAAGTCTCCTCCAGCCACGAGCACAACAAGGTTTCAATGCCGTTGAGACAGTCCGAGGGCTCCTTGGTCAAGCTCAGAGGCTGGCAGTCACGCAGGCAGTTCAATAGCACTTCGGCAGTTATGTTACAGAGGGAGGGGTCTGCTCGACTCTGGGACTGAATGAGGGGGAAGACCAGCAGAAGCCCCATTCGGGACGTGAAAGGCGCCTGCTCGGGTTGCTGCAGCAAGCCCTGGCGCTTGAGCAGGGCTAGAGTCTCCTCATCCCCTGAACTCTCCCTTTCATGCTGCTCTTCCAGGGCCAGCTGGCGCTGGGCGTTCCACAGTCCCCGTAAGGCATTCAGGCGGTATTCCAGCAGGCGGGCATAGGCATTGCTCTGGTTCCCACACACGGAGCGCAAGCGGTCTGCTAGCTCGCTTGGGTTCTTGGTCTCAAATGTTAAAATCTAAAGAAAAAGAATAGAGAAGTGAATATGTATTGCTTTCATCAAAGTCATCTATGGAGCAAAGGTATCTAATGGTGTCTGAAAACAATCCACATCAAAAATAACTTTAATTGCAACCAAATGGAAAATAGATACTATAAAGCCAGTTCTTTGCTCAGGCTTTTCTGTTAATGTTCCTATTAAAATTGAGATTAGAGGGGCTGGGAATATAATTCAGTGGGGAAGCTAGTCCTTAGCATGCTTGATGCCCTGGGTTCAATCCATAGCACCAATATCAAAACAAAACAATAACAACAACAAAATTCAGGATTAGACCTAATTGAAAGAACCCTAGCCTGGCTTGGGGGGTGCACACCTACAATTCCAGCACTAGGGAGGCTAAAGCATAAGGATGGAGAGCTCAAGGCCAGTCTAGGCTACACAGCAAGACTTTATAACAAATAAATAAATAAGAAAGGAATAAAGGAAGGGAGGAAGGAAGGAAGATCCCAAATCATAAATGCATACAGTTAAATATGAAAGCCAGAAAATAATCTAAGTAACTTATTTTTGAAAATCAAACTATTAGCCTTTTTGTTTGTTTGTGGTACTAGGGGGCTGAACCCAGGGCCTTGTACATACTTTGCAAGCGCTCTACCAATGAGCTGCACCCTAGCCACTTTTCTATTTTTTATTTTGAGTCAAGGTCTTGCAAAGTTAAACAGACTCCCTCTGGCCTCAAACTTGTGATCCTTCTACCTCCACCTCCAGAGTCACTGGGATTAAAGGTGTGTACCACACTGCCTGGCAAAGTATGCCTTATTTATTTATTTATTTATTTATTTATTTATTTATTTTGCAGTACTTAGGGGTTGAACCTAGGCTGGAAGGCATTCAAGAAATGCCTGGGGAAGAGTTGCCTCCTTACAGTAGAGTAGACCATAAAGACAGGAATGTAAAGCCCCTAGGACCTCATTTTGCTAATGCAGTACCACTCGAAATGAGAAGATAGTGACTGCAAAAATGGGCTCAAACATAAGAAGATCACATGCATGGCACAGTGTTGGGGACTATTTCATTCTGTTGTACATAGGGTTACTATGAGTCAGATCCGATTCCATGGCACACAACAACAACAAATGATGGATTATTTATTGCTTGTTGATTTTGAAGCACTATTCTTTTTTTACTCATTACTTAAGTATATAACACAATTCATACAATTGTTAGCCCATTATGTAAGTTCATAACACTATATAGATTTATACAATATTTTTGTTTGGTTTTTTTGTGCTAGGAGGTTGAATCTAGGGCTCTACCACTAGGCTGCACCTCCATCCCCATTTTTATTTTTTATTTTGAGACAGGGTCTCACTAAGCTGCACTGGGTACCTCTAGCCTAGCAATCCTCCTGCCTCTGCCTCCCTATTTGTTGGGATTACAGGCATGCACCACTGGGCCTGATTTATCCAGTTCTTATATGTACAGGAGGGGTAGGGTTTAGCTCAGTTGGTAGAGTGCATGCTCTGTGTGCTCTGAGACCCTGGGTTCGATCCCTAGCACTGCAAAAATGGGAGAAGGACCTGGCAGCCCACTTCTGAAAATAATCGCATGGCACAATGTCGAGGAGTGTTTCATTCTGTTGTACATAGGGTCTCTATGAGTTGGACCCAACTCAATGGCCCCTAACAACAACAACAACAACAACAACAACAACAACAACAACAACATACGCACAGGAATCACCATTATTCTTTTACCCAAACATACAACTACCAGGAGGCTTTCTCTAGATTTTCAGTGCTGGAAGTTAATAAAATCATTAAATCCTCTATCAACTAAGAAAGGAACCAGTTCTCAAGAAAAAGAATCAAACTAAATGTACAATGCAGAGAGTTTATGCATATATACTTAAGTAAGTTGGAATGGACAGATCACTGTGACCAGCAAGCAAAAGAAGACAACCTAGAAGCAGCACCCGGAAGCACACTGTCAGGCATGCACTACAGGGTTTGGTTATCATTAGACCAGACAGTCCAGGTGGGAAGAGGCTTGAAAGAAAAACAAGACAGGCCGGGCACCTGTAATCCCAGTGGCTTGGGAGGCAGAGGTAGGAGGATAGCAAGTTCGAGACCAGAGGCAGTCTGCGTAATTTAGCGAGACCCTACCTCAAAAAAAGTAAAAACAAAACAAAACAAAACAAAAAACACAAAACGAAACAAAAAGAGGCTGGGGGTACAGCTCAGTGGTACAGCACTTGCAAAGCATGCAAGTGCCAGGCCCTGGGTTCAACCCCCAGTACAGCAAAAAAAAAAAAAAAGCAAGACACAACGAGGTACAGTGGCATTCGCCTGCAATATCAGCGACTCTGGGAGGTGAAGACAAGAGGATCACAACTTAAGAGACCAGAGACAGACTGTATACCTTAGTGAGATCCTGTCTCACAATAAAAAATGTAAAAGGAGCTGGGGTGCAGCTCAGTGACAGAGCACTTGCAAAACATACATGAGGCCCTGGGTTCAGCCCCTGATTATTGAATAAAAAAAAAGGTAAAACACTTCTGCCAGGTCATTGGCAGTCATATTAACAAAGGTCATAGTTCACTTTATTTATCTCAAACCTGAAAAAGACTTTCTTCTACCTCAAATTTTGTCTTCAAAACTGATAGCCCAATAAAATAACAACTTCCGGAATGATGCAAATACTAGAATTCCTTTGCTTAGCTATATAGGCAACTCATGGAGCTGAACTGAAAAAACATTCACAGCTGCCTGGGCGTGGTGGTACGTGCCTATAATCCTAGCAACTCAGAAGTCCAAAGCAGAAAGATCTCCAGTTAGAGGCCAGAGGCAGCCTACGTAATTTACCAAGACCTTGTCTCAAGATAAAAAGTAAAAAAAATGGACTGAAGGTGCAGCTCAGTGGTAGAGGGCTTACAAAAGGGCATACGTGAGACCTTGGGTTCAGCCCCCCAGTACTGCAAAAAAAAAAAAAAAAAAAAGTTCACAGCATAAAACAGCAATACAGAAACAAAAGAGAAGAAGCTAAAGAAAAATAATGACAAGAGGAATCAGAAGTTGCTTGGTAGCCAGGTACCAGGCTCATGCCTGCAATTCCAGCACTTAGGAGACTGAGGTAGGAGGATTGTGAGTTAGAGGCCAGCCTCAGCTACATAATGAGACCTTGTCTAAATAAATAAATAAAACAAAATAAAATAGAACAAAACAAAATGAAATACATATGTGTCCTATACAATACATTTTTACTTATGGTACATCGATCATCTACTTAGGGTATCTGAAGCAACTACTAAATAAGTCAGTATTGGCGTTTACTGAACTGAAGAATCAAAGAACAACTCAGTAACATCAAATCCAGCTATTTATCTTTACTATGGTATTAATCTCAAACATTAACTGCTTCTGAAATATGAAACTTCATGGTACACAAAATGATGTGTATGACAGAATCTGTAGCTAACTCCAAATATTACAACTAATAAAAACTATATAATATGTTCTACATTTTTCTGACAATTGTATTTTTACCCATACTTCACTTGTATTTTTAGCATTCCACTTGAAAGATAAATATTCTGAAAGGATCTGAGTATGATTAACCACATAATATATAATATACACATTTAAATGAGTTATGTTTATTGATTTAGAAGTATCTAAAGCACACCCTCCTCCAGAAATCCATTAGAATACTCAGCATTATCAATGGCCCCTTATGAAAACTAACAACTGTCTGCTGTGCTATTTTTTTTTTTTTAGAATTCTGAAGTTTGAATGGCCTGAAATCATTTTATGAAGACAGTATACCTTTGTTGTTGTTGTTGTTAGGTACTGTCAAGTCGGTATCCGACTCATAGCGACCCTCATAGGGTTTTCAATGGCTGACTGTTTCGGGATTGCCTTGGGAGTGGATTGCCAGGTCCTTCTCCCATTTTTGCAGTGTTGGGAATTGAACTCGGGACCTCAGAGACTCCAGCGCAGTGCTCTACCAACTGAGCTAAACCCCAGCGCCGTAGGTTTTAGTAAATTGACTATCAGAGGATCTATTCTGATAGTTACGATTGTTGAATGACTTACTTCAGATCCTTATATAAAACTACTGCTCTAGGTGGGCATGGTGGGGCACGTCTGTAATCCCAGAGGCTTGGGAGGCGGAGCCAGGAGGATCGCAAGTTCGAGACCACAGGAAGTCTGCGTAACTTAGCAAGACCCTGTCTTAGGAAGTAAGGGAAAAAATAAAAGGGCTGGGGGTGCAGCTCAGTGGTCCAGCACTTGCAAAGCATGCAGGCGTGAGACCCCGGATCAACCCCCAGTACCACAAAAGAAAAGAAAAACAAACAAAAAAAACGAAAAAAACTACTGCTTTCAGTAACTACTACTGACCAAAATATCATTAGAAAACTAATATTTTTCTCTTTCAAAAAGGGGGAAACTATTTAAAGAAAAGGGAAGATCCATGTCATCCTTAATCAAAAGGGTCACTAACTGTACTTTAGTGATAAATGAAGTCCACCAATTAAGGGAGTGACTTCCAAAGTAATTCACAGTGTTAATGTTATATGACGATTTTTAAAAATCATACATAATGTATTTTCAAGCTAAGACAACAACAGTCATTCTGAAATCTCTAACAGAAGGTAAGAAACATTCTTTGCAGGTTAAATCTGGCTTTGGTCAAGACTCCAATTGTTGACTGAGAACAGTTACAGAGGATCAGATCATTTTAGAAAATTATTTCCACTTCAGAGCCAGGCGTGGTGGTGCATGCCTGTAATCCCAGTGACTCGGGAGGTGGAGGCAGGAGGATTGCAAGTTCAAGGCCAGAGGCAGTCTGAGTAATTTAGCAAGACCCTGTCTCAAAAAGTAAAAGAATGGGCTGAGGGTGCAGCTCAGTGGTCCGGCACTTGCAAAGCAGGCAAGTGGGAGGCGCTGGGTTCAATCCCCAGTACCGCAGTGGGGGAAAAAAAATTCCATTTTCTCTTTGGAAAAATATCAGAGTACATAGATAGGCCAGCTATGATGTGAAAAGTGAAATGCCAATCTGTATTTCAAGTAAAGTGGGAGTGAGGATGAGCACATAGAGGTTTTAGAAGTGGTACTGTTTATACAAACACACACACACACAAAATGACATTAATCATTAGCAGAAAAGTCAGCACCTAAGGATTTGGGTATAAACTACTATAATCCTCTAAATGTAAACATCAATATACATCTACTTTGTTATTCAGAATAGCAGAGAGGCAATTCTCTAAGAGTCAATGAAGATCTCAAATTACCTTTTCTTACATTCAGCATACTTCTGAAAGAAACAAAATTTTCTTAGATTAACTTTATTATGCAAAATAAAAAATAATTCCTATGAGCTTGGCATGGTAGTATGCCTGTAATCCCAGCACTCAGGAGGCTGAGACAAGAGGATCTCAAGCTGGAGGCCAGCATGAGTTTCATAGTCAGACTCTCTCAAAAACCAAATAAATAAAAAAGTTCTATCAGTCAGAAATGATGCACACCTGTAGTTCCACTTCCTGGGGTTGGCTGTGGCAAAAGTATCACTGGAGCCCAATTTAGGCCAGCCTGTGCCACACAGAAAGACCCTGTTTCAATAAATAAATAAATAACCATGCAATAATAAAAAGTAATATAAAAATTATATATGCTCTCTGATTAGGACTCTAATACTTGCTTACTCAATTTTGAAAGTTTATTATTATCTATAGTAATATTTTTTCTCTGTTAAAAAAAAGGAGTGATAACAAGTTAAATTGTGTATTTTTTTAAGAAAAGCAGTCATAGCCCAGGGCTGTAATAGATACCTATAATCTCAGTGACTCGGGAGGTGGAAGTAGGAGGATTGTGAGTTCGAGGCCGGAGGCAGACTGCACAATTTAGGGAGACCCTGTCTTAAAATAATAATAATAATAATAATAAGGGAGCTGGGTTTGCAACTCAGAGGTGTGGTGCTTGCCTAGCATGCAGGAGAGGACCTGGGTTCAGTCCCAAGTACCACCAAAAAAAAAAAAAAAAAGAAAAAAAAAGAAAAAACACAAAGCAGACATAACTATAGCTGATTTTTTTTTAACGAGCAAATGTTATCTTTACACAACTGGTAGTCAAACAAATATTGACACAAATTAATATATTTAAAATTTAGGGGACATATCTGACAAAGAATAATCTCAAGCACCATAGGAACTGCTCCCTCTAAAGCCCATCTGTCGTACTTTGGCAGCAATTTATCTCAAATAACATAGAGTTGACTATGTTCCTGGTCAGGAGGGAAGACTGGGTGGTGAGGTGAGAAAACCCACCTGACTCTGGGAACTATCAGTGACCATTAAAACCTTTCAATCCCCCCAAAGAAATGATGGTTAACACTCAGAATCACTCACGCTCCACTGAGATGAATTATGTTACTATGCTCCCCTAGTACAGTACAATAGCCAAATCAATTCATTATATAAACCTATTCCTTTTATAGGAATTTATACTTGGATTATTTTGAAGAAGATCAATAGTGAGATTTGTCACCTCAACACAAAATTTTTGAATAAGGTAGAATATTGAAACTTTCACCAACAGTATGGATTCTTAAACCCTGCTACAGATTTTTCTCCCATTGTTGACACTATGGAGATGGTAATAATGGCCTAAATGAATTACATATGGCAATTACAAGAAGACCAGAAAGATCTCCTGTGAATGAATCGCATGTAGAAGGGTGGAGTTGTATCTCTAATAATGAAGCCTAAATCAAGAGTAGGGCTGGGATTTAGCTCAGTTGGTAGAGTGCTGTGCTGCAGTCTCTGAGGTCCAGAGTTCAATTCCCAGCACCACAAAAATGGGAGAAGGACCTGGCAATCCACTCCCAAGGCAATTCTGAAATAGTCAGCCATTGAAAACCCTATGAGGGTTGCCAAGAGTCGGATACCGACTCGACGGCACCTAAAAACAACAACAAATCAAGAGTGGGTCACTTATCAATTAACCTAGACCTTAAAGCTGCATAAGCGTATCCAATCTTGGAAATACACTATGTGTTCATTCAAACTCAGTTTGAACATTTACTTGTTTATTTATTTATTGCAATGCTGGGAGGTTGAACCCAGGGCCCCACATATGCTAGGCAAGTACTCTACCACTGGGCTGCATCCTCAGTCCTTTTTATTTATTTTTTTTTTTGGGGGGACACAGTCTCACTAAATTATACAAGTCTCCTCTGGCCTCAAACTTGTGATCCTCCTATGTCAACCTCACAAGTTGCTAGGATTATAGGTATGTGCCAAGGCACCCAGCTCCTATTTTTTAAAAAGGTCTTTACCAGCCAGGTGCAGTGGCACATACCTATAATCTCAGTGATTTAAGAGGCAGAGGCAGGAGGATCACGAGTTCAAGGACAAAGGTGGCCTGTATAACTTAATGAGACTGTGACTCAAGATAAAGACTAAAAAGAGGGGCTGAGAATGTGGCCCGGTGGTGGAGTGCCCTGGCTTCAATCCCCTAGTACCAAATGAAAAAAAGGGGCAGAGGGATATTAACCTAACTGATAACCATGATATTAAATTCCACACCTTTTTTTTTTTTTTTTTGCAGTAGTTGTTTTTAGGTGCCATCCAGTCATATCTGACTCATACCGACCCTCACAGGGTTTTCAATGGCTGATTGTTTTGAGATTGCCTCAGGAGTGGATTGCCACATCCTTCTTCCACCTGGAAAGCTGACTGGAGGCATTAAATCTACATCTAAAATTTTCTCCATGTTACAAAATCATCTTATTAAAGTCTTAAAAGAACCAATACAGATTATCTTCTTATGATTAGTCATTAACAGAATAAAATTTGGAGAAAGTTATAGGAATGACCTCCTCAAAATAGCTTGATCGTATTATAAATTTTATTATTAGAAGAATTTAGGAAAAAATAAAAGGAAATCTGTACAAATGCTAACTTTGTTAGTTGCCTGAATTATATATTTAATATAAATACGGGCTGGGATTTGGCTCAGTGGGTAGAGCGCTGCGCTGCAGTCTCTGAGGTCCCGAGTTCAATTCCCAGCACCGCAAAAATGGGAGAAGGGCCTGGCAATCCACTCCCAAGGCAATCCCGAAACAGTCAGCCATTGAAAACCCTATGAGGGTCGCTATGAGTCGGATACCGACTCGACAGCACCTAACAACAACAACAACAGTGTGATATATTCATTAAATGCTTAATATAGTAAGAAAATCACTGTTATGATTTTTAATACAAAAATAAATCAAACTGGGCTGGGGACATAGTTCAGTAGTAGAGCATTTGTCTAGTTTGCACAAGGCCATGGGTTTGATCTCCAGCACTGCAAAAAAATATATATATTTATATATTTTTATATATGTACATATAATATATATATATATATATATATATATATATTTAAGGAAGGAAATTACACAGCTCCAAAATCTAACACCACACACTACTATAACATTTATTTATAGTCTGTTCTCCGTTCCAAGTGTGATTCTCAAAAGGAGGAGATTATGTCTTATTCATATTTTGTGTCATTAGAGTTTATGCCAGCATCTGGCATATTGATGATATTTGTTAAATTAATGAATGAGAAGTATATAAATCTCACATGTGCAACCTCCAAATACTGAAAAGAGAGAAAGAGAATGAAGGAGGAGACATTTGATGGGCTTAGGATATGTCTCAATGGTAGAATGCTTGCTAGCGTGCGTGAGGACATAGGTTCGATTCCATTATCTCCAAAAAAGCTTGCTTTGAGAGCTTTGAAACTAATGTGTGGATCCCACTGGAGTCCAGCATAACTCAGACTATCTGGAGATAGAGCCTAGGTATCTTTAAAAACAAACAAACAAACAAAAAATCAAAACAACTCCACAGGTGAATCATTGTGTAGCCATGATTTCAAGCACTGAGATAGGAGAACAAGGTTCTACACTACCCTCTGCAAATAACTCTCCCCTAAGATATTTAACTCATGCTCTCACAGTGTGTTTCTGCAGCCATAAAACGAGGATAACACCTGCCTCCACCTTATGCAGTTGTTAGGATCAAGGGAGGTAAAGTACAGGCATTGTTCTGAAAATGGCAAAACTGTATCTTAGACCACCTGTATCTTAGATCACCAACAAGAAAGGAAAATTTTCCAGATGGCCCTAGAGACGGGAACTGTATCTTAGATCACCAACAAGAAAGGGAATTTTTCCAGATGGCCCTAGAGAAGGGAGACCTGGCTAGAGAAAAGCTGGGAGAGCTAGGGGTAAAATAAACAAGGCTTTGAATTAAACACAAGCTTCAATTGAGCCAACACTGTTTAAAAATTCTACTACAACCTTTAAATGCATCAGTAGAATTCCAGTGTCTGAAGAGATAATAATCCCATTTACATTCTGCAATGGTTCAACTGTCATGGGAATATCTTGCTCAGTTCTTGTTCAGTATTACATTTTAAGAAGTCGTGAATAGACTACAGAGTGTGTCCAGAAAAGGGTGATTTGACCCATATGGAAATCAGGTCACATGAGAAACAGTTAAAGAATTGGGGATGTGTGGCTGACAAAAGAAATGAGTCGGGGGGGCGGGGGGGGGGGGGAGCTGACTTTATAAAATTGAAAGGCTATCATGTGAAAGAGGAAGACCTACCCTCTACTATCCAGAAACAGAAATAGGAAGTTACTGAAATGCACAGCATAATAAGGAACTTTGATAGTAGTTCACGGTGTGTATCAGAAGCCTTGAATGTGCTTACTTTATGTAAAGATTCCTTCAGTTATATAAAGATCCATTTCAAAAACCATCTTGAGAGGTCTACAATGGGGCCCTGGAATCTGCAATTAAGTAAGCATGCTCTCTGGGTGATTCTGGGTAATTCCTTTTTTAACAACACAACTTTTATTAAAGGCTTACTGTAATGTAATTTACATACCATAAAATTCATCCACTTAACATGTACAACTCAATGGCTTTTACTATGTTCACCTTTTAAAACATTTTTGTTACCCCCAAAAGAAACCCTGGACCTATCAGCAGCCAGTCTCCATTTTCCCAAATACTTTTGCCTTAGGAAAATCATAATCTAATTTCTATTTCTATAGATTTGCCTATTCTTGACATTTCATATAAATGGAATCATACTATACGTGGTCTTTTGTGACTGGCCTCTTTCATCTAGCATCAGTTTTCAAGGTTCATCCATATTGCACTATGCCTCCATCATTTTTCCTGCAGAATAATATTCCATTGTATGGCTAGACCACATTTTCTTTACCCATCCATCAGTCAATGAATTTGAGTTATTTCTGCTTTTTAGCTATTATGAATCATGCTGCTCTGAACATTGATGCCTAGGTTGTGTGGACATATTTTCACTCTGTATATACCGAGGAACAGAACCATTGAATCACATGGCAACTGTGTTTATGGCCTAGAGCAGCAGTCATGACCTTTTTGGCACCAAGGACCAGTGACCTGGAAGACAATTTTTCCACTGACTAAAGGAGGAGCTCAGGTGGTAATGCAAGCAATGGGGTCTCGCTCGCCTGCTGCTCACCTCTTGCTGTGCAGCTGGGTTCCTAACAGTCATACTGGTCCAAGGCTTGGGAGTTGGGGACCCCTGACTTAGAGGAACTGCTAAATTATTCTCCAGGATGGCTGCACCATTTTACACTCCTACCAGCAGTATATGAAGGCTCCAACTTCTCGGCATAATCACTAACTCCTGTTTTTATTATCTGTCCTTTTTCCTTTGCCATCCTAATGGGTGTGAAGTGGCATCTCATGTTAATTTACATTTTCCTGATAGAAACTGATGTTGAGCATTCTTTCATAATGTTTTTGACAATTTGTATATTTTCTTTGTAAAAAGAAAAATCTGTTTTGAGAAACAATGATTTTGCCAAATCAATTAGGACAATAACTGCAATGGACAGAAATATCAAATACAGATACGGTGGCATATGCCTGTAGTCCCAGCTATTTAGGAGGCTGAAAGAGAAAGATCACTTGAGCCTAGGAGTTCAGGCCAGACTAGACTACATAGCAAGATCTTGTCTCAAAAAACTGACAACAAAAATTTGCACTAGTGTTACAGAATTACTTAGTAAAATCTCATACTTATAAAATGTAAAAGTTCTAAATGTGGACAAGAATATGGAGCAATTGGAATTCCTAGACACTTCTGGCAGAAATATAAATTGATACAAAAACCTCAGAAATAATTTGGCATTATCTAGTTAAACTGAAAATGCACTGCATTAATTTCCTGTACCTTCTGTAACAAGTCATCACAACTTTTCTAGCTTAAAATTTATTTGTGTATAGTTCTTGTATTTATTGTATTTATTTATTGTATAGTTCTTGCATTATTTTTTGTATTGTATTATTTATTGTATTATTTATTGTATTATTGTATTGTATTGTATTATTTATTGTATTATTTGTATTATTTATTGTATAGTTCTTGTATAGTTCTAGGGTCCAGAAGAACAAAATCATTATCCCAGGGCTGAAATGCACATGCTGACAAGGTTCTAGTAGAGAATCCACTCCCTGCTCTTGCAGCTTCTAGTGGCTGCAGGCATTCCTGGACTTGTGGCCATACTCCCTCAAACTCTGCCTCTTTGATCACAAGGTCACTTTTTCTTCTCTAGGTCATCTCCCTCTGCCTCTCTCTTGCAAGGACATTAATGATTGCATTTATCTAGGTAATCTCCCTCTGCCTCTCTCTTGCAAGGACATTAATGATTGCATTTAGGGCCTACCATATCTGCAGAAACTCTTTTCCTATACAAGGTAATATTTATAGGTTCCAAAGGATAGGACCTGATATCTTTAGGGGTCATTACTCAGCTACCATATACAAGCCAATGGTCTACTCGTAGGTAATTCCTACAGAAACTTTTGCACATGAAACCAGATGACAAGTTCAAAAATATTCATAACTCTATTGTTTATAATATCTAAAAATTGGAAATCACCCAAATATCCACCAATAGGAGAATGGAATACTCTGAAATGCAGTCATGTAATCCAAAGTTAGGCAGCAGTAACAATAACAGTTATACACATCAACATGTCATACAACACAAGAAGCCAAAAAAAAAAAAAAAAAAGCACGAACACATATGGCATACTGCATTTGTATAATAAATTCTAAAGCACACAAAAATAAGCTCTATATCATTTCATTATGTTGTGCACATAATGAAAAACCAATAAGCAAAAGCAAAAGAAAGATAAAATTCAGGATAGTGGTTTCCCGAGACGAAGAGAGGGAGGGGTGGATTGTAAAATAGACAGAAGGGCTTTGGCCAGGCATGGTGGCTCTCACCTGTAATCCCAGCAGAGGAAGAGAAGAGGCAGAGGCAGGAAGATGGCAGATTTGAAGCCAAAGGCAGCCTATGTAACTTAGACCCTATCTCAAGATAAAAAATTAAAAAGGGGCTGAGAGTGCAGGCCAATGATAGAGTCCTTACAAAGTATATGGCCCTGGGTTCAAACCTCAAGTACCATATACACACACAAAAGATGACTTTAAAGGTACTAATGAGGACCTATTTCCTAACTGGATGATGAGACCACAAAAAATTTTTTTTAAATTTTTTCAAAAGAACTACCAAGAAGATATGTTGTTGTTAGGTGGTGTCGAGTTGAGTCCGACTCATAGCAACCCTATGTACAGTGGAAGGAAACACTCCCAGATTCTGTGCCAGGTACATGATCTTATTTATGTTTAAGCCCTTTGTTGCAGACACTGTGTCAATCCATCTGGTGGAGGGTTTTCCTTTTTTTCGTTGACCTGCCATTCTCCCAAACATGATGTCTTTCTCCAGGGATTGTTCCCTCCTGACCACATGTCCAAAATACGTAAGACACAGTCTAGTCATTGTTGCTTCCAAAGAGCACTCTGGTTGCACTTCTTCTAGAACAGATCTGTTGGTTCTTTTGGCAGTCCAAAAAGATATAGAGTGTATATATATATGTGTGTATACATATATACACACAAACACACACACCATATATGTACATACTAGACCTGGCAACCCCCTCCCAAAAATCAATCTACCATTGAAAACCCTATGAACAGCAGAGAAGCACTGACAATAGTGTTTCCCCTGTTGTACAGAGGGTCGCTATGAGTCGGATACCGACTCAACGGCACCTAACAACAACAACAATATACACACATAACATATATACGCATAAACCTTTTTTGAATATATGATAAGAATAAAAAATATTGTAATTCCTCTTGGCCATTATCCCGTCCCTGAAAAGCAGATGCTGGTCACTACTCTCACAGCTGATAAACATTTAATGGTTTTTCTAGAGCTGTAGCTCTGTCACTGTGGAGAATATTCCCAATGTAAGGTGTGAAGAGCTCAAGTGCCTTACTCTTTAGAAACAGCATGAGCTGGTGCACAATCGCAGCCTGGGGTGTTGCTGCAGTTGGCTCTGCCTCTGGAAGGAGCTGCTGGGTGTCTGGGGGAGACCTAAGCCTATAGCAGAAAGGTAGGCGGGAGAGACTGCCTCCCAGAAGACACCTGGCAAGGCCTAGAGATATTTTCATTGTCACAAATATAGAAGTGTTCTTGGCATCTTGTGGGTAGGGGCCAGCAATGCTGCTAAATGTTCTATAATGCATGGGACAGCCCCTAAAACAAAGAATCATCTAGTCCAAAATGTCAATAGTGCTAAGCTTGGGAACCATGCTCCACAGAAACCACTTGATAGAGTACATGCAACAAGCCCAATCACTGTCATCTAAAACTGAGTATGATGATGCAGTCTCTCATAAAAGATGCGGAAAGTCCCAGTTTGCAAAATTTGTCAATCCTCAAAATTATATACAAGAGGGATTCTAATTATATGCTGAACTAAAATATAAGCTGTTTAGATACCTGTTAGGCAGCAGAAGGATTATGGCTGACTGTAAGTTCCTTAGGGGTGGAGTCTTAAATTTATTCATCTTTACATCTTCTGCACCAAAAGCTCAGTATGTTTTGAATTGCTTCTCTTGAAATAAAGTCCAGTGCACAGCACTTGGCATGTGGTAAGTATTTAACAGCATTAGCTAATATTATATCAAAAAAATCTTTTTCAAAATTACTTCAAATTCTGTCAGAATAGCTAATAATTTTGTCTATTTTGCTCACTAATATATCCCAAGCCCCAGAGAACCTGGCACAAACTGGGTGCCAATATTCAATACACACTATATGAGCAAATGCCTAAAAATGCTACCTGACAGTGCACACACCTTCCCCTTCCACCAAGACAAAACAAAAAAAATGACAGGAAAAGCAGCAGACACGATGAGGCATAACTTCCGAATGCATCCACACTAACACCTTCTCCTAGAGACCTCCACCCTGGGCCTCATCTCCATCCATTAGGCTGTCTGCTTCTAACCAGAACATGGCAACCAAAATTGGTGTCAGGCACAATTTAATTATCAGATCGGAGGCATTAATTCCACAGCTATGTCCTGTAACTGTCTGGGTATATTAGGCAAGAATGCAAACATGCACCCAGTAGCTCCTCAAAGAAAATCCCTCATGACCACTGAGGATCACTAAGAAGCAAGAGAATTGTGCCGTACCTTTATGTCATGGAATTTTGCCCTCCTCAATTCCTGCTCAAAGATGTGCCTGACTAATTAAAACTGCCTAGAAACCTCATCTATCACTTCACTGGTTATTTCTTCTCCATCAAAAGACTCCACTTTAGAATTTAAATCCATCTGTCTCCCTCGGTCTGCGAAGAACAAATGTTCAGAAAAGTTAACCAACTATCTAAAATTAAATGCATCCCTCACAGCTAAGACTGAATATATTGTTAGGGGCAGGGAGAAAGGAAGCAAAGGATAAACCACTAAAAAAGAACCAATCCCTGGTCCTCAGATATTCTTCGGCTCCCACCATGGCAACACTGGAAAAAATCAAGAAACTCTTCTGGTGAAAATGACACATGTCAAACATTGCTCACCCCAAATAATAGGACCCTAAGCCTCAAGTTTGCTCATCTGTCTTCCTTTCCTTTAGACAGAGGAAAGCACCAATTGGCTTATAACATCTGAAATGTAGAGGGTTCATTGCTGAATTGTTGTTCCAGTCCTATGATCAGAAAATCCTTTCTCTGGAAACTACAATTTCACATTTCTAAAAATTTTATCAATTATTAAAGTAAAATACATAAAATCCTCCCTCGCCGTGCTGTTTTTAGTAGCACTTCTGAGTTATAAAATATTTGTCTAGAAATGATATGAGATTAATATACAAATATTCTACAACACTGAAAAAGATCTAATGCATTATAGATTTCAAGCAAGAAGTTGCTTCTATAAGATTTGATGACATTTTTCCTGCAAAGACACAACAAATTATACTGTGCTATATCTAATGTCCTGAAATGTCACAAGACACCTAAAGTTCAATTTCTCTTTCCAGGATGACTTTTCACCAAAGGAATCCTTTCTCTAGTAAGCAGTGTAAGAGACAACAAAGTGAAGCATGAGCCACAATCAAAATATTTCATATGATGTGATGTATATTTAACTTGAAACATTCTAAAATATCCAGAGGTTACTAATAAGATGAACTGAGGTTTCTTCATTTTTTTCAAATTCATATTACTACAATTTTAGAATTCACTAAAACTCCCAAGACCACACGCAAAATCACCTCCAAAGATGTGTCAAATTGGCATTGCCAATTTGTTGTATCCAACATAACAGGAAATAAATTTCTAACAGCTAAGCCTCAAGAATATTTTTGTTACATAGATTTGCTGTAAAACGGTTCAACCTGGTAGTGCCATGGTGTTGCATGCCTGTAACCGCAGCTTTGGGAGGCTGAGGCAGGAGAATCATAAGTTCCAGGTCAGCCTAGGCTATGAAGAAAAAAAAAGACACTTTGGTTGTCACAGAGATTGGAAGTACATTCATGGAATAATGGGGTACAAGTAATTTATATTTTATTCTTATTGCTTTTTCAAATTTTCTCCAATGAACATATAATACTTTTATAAGATGAGCTTCCAAAAGGAACAGAAAACAAACATTAGTCTTTCCTGGATGGTCTAGAAAGATATGGCTCAAAAATTCACTGGAAGTTTGATAGTGTGGGGGCAGCAGTTACCAAGTGTTTCTTATAGGCCAGGAGCTGTGCTAGGAAGCTTCCTTTTACTGCAGTCCTTCATCTGGAAAACCACAGCATGAGGTAGGTAAGGAACACTCCTGTCATCATTTTACAGATTAGAAAACTGCTTCTTTAGGTCAAACCAATGGTCCAGGTCGCTTTGCCAATAATTGGTGAACTAGAATTAAAAGGCAATCTCTACACCCAGAGCTCACATTCTGAACCACTCCACCCATGCTCGCCACACATGCCTGATAAGCAGCACTCTGGCACCAGGTGGAAAGACATCCTCCCCCGTGACCTCAACCAGAGGTCCTGTGACTAATTCTTATCGGCTACGACCTGGGAAACTTTGTCCACCCTCTAATCAAATGTTTTATTTAGAATGAAACCTATTACTGCATATAAACTGCCCTCAATGCTAGCATGAGCTCTTCAAATACCAGACAGAACATTCTCAAACAGACAAAGACAAACCCAAGGCAATCTACTAGTGGAAGCTCCTCGGGTTTCCACAGACAGGATCGATCACCTTACAACATGAAGCAGGAGACAAAGCTTTTAGTGCTGAGGCTGCTTCTGGCCTCAAACTCCTGAGCCTCCTGCCTCAGCCTCTTGAGTAGCTGGGATTATAGGCATGCAACACAGTGCCCAGCAGTTCCAAAATTTCTACAGTCTACACAATTGCTCTGAGAGAATTCTTCTCCAACGGTGAACTCAAGAGGTGGGGGAAAGAGAGGGGCAATGTGCTGAGTGACCGCCCCACTTGGTTGCTTTCATTTTTTAAAACACGAAAAAAGGAGAAATGGAATTTCGCCTTCCTAAATACAAGGTTTTCTAGTAGAAACAGATTACTGATTATTTGCATTAGCATTTTACATATCCATATACAAAGTTGATGATGGTTCTCCATGGCCAACCTGAGAATACATGTCTCTCCTAAGGAACTCAGGTGTTTTTTAAAAACTCTGCATGCTGAACAAATCCTGCCTGTGGGTTGAATTGAGCACTCTAACTATAGTTTGCACTCCTTGTGGACTCCAATTTTTCATACCTCAGTTTCTTTTTCTGTAAACATATGCATTTATTATATAAAATACATATTTCACAGGAAGAGAGGCAAGGCGGAACAAACTATCGCCAATGATAAATGAGTTGGTATATGTCAAATAGGCTCTTTGAAAAATGAGACTCCTGCACTTGGGAGGCTGAGGCAGGAGGATTCAAGGTTAAGACTGGGAATAAGTGGAACACAAAGCCAGGAAAAGTTAATGAATGTACTTGCATTTCAATTCCCTAACATTAGCCATCAATGGGCCTATATTCTACGTTGGACTCCTTCCTAGTGGAGAGACCTTGGAGTGATGGTTCGCAAGCTTTGCTTTATTCCAGCAGAGCAGAAAGATATATTACACTCTGTGGTTTCCTAAAGAGGTGACACTCAGGGCAGAAGGAGAGGAGGGATCCGGGGGCAGGTGGTAAGAATTGTGGATTTAGAACATAAGGACAGTATGTTGGCCCAAACTGTGTTTTCTCTTGTACCAATTGCTTGCCAGATAACTATAAACACATTCCACTTATATGGATGACATGCAATAGGCCAACATACAGAATTCCGTGCTTGAGCTTTCTTAGGCTGTCATTTCATGGGTTCTGCCAGTGCCCCTGCCCCCCAGAAACTGTGAGAATTGTTTTCTCCTTAGTTTGACAGGCCACAGAGATGACAGGGCACAAAGCAAACAGTGAAACACAGTAAACTTACAATACATTGAATATTTTCCAGACCAAGGACTCTAACTGCAGGTAGAAAAACGCTTTTTAAATTTTTTATTTAATCAAATCACTACAGCACAAAGTTCTTAATGCTTTGATATTAAGAAATAAACTAGATTAGCACAAGAGTAGTTCTACAAGGGGATGCATTAGAAAGCCCTGTACTTTATCAGGGTGACCCTAGCATGTATTTGTGTAAGCAACTCTACAGCAAGAATTAAAAAACCAATCTATTTTATAGCTGAAGGAAACAAGTCTCATCAAGCAGACGCTAGTATGCTCTTGAAAGAGGGTTTATGGTGCTCCTAAATGTATCAAACAGAACTATGGGTCAAAACTTGTATTCACTAAAGCCCTATGTAGAACATAATCTCATTTTTATTAAAACTGTGTATATATGTTCCTTATGTGAATGTGTGTGTGTGTGTGTGTGTGCGTGTGTGTGTGTGTGTGTGTGTGTGTGTGTCTGTCTGTCTCCTGGGTATTTATATATGTAAGGGGGGGAGAGAGACAGAGAGAGACAGAGAGAGAGCGAGAGAGAGGGAGAGAACGAACCAAGTTTAAAATCTCAACAGGGAGGAATTATTTGTGATTTTTTATCTTTATTTTCCAGTGTATACAATAAACAAAACCTGCATTTGAATGTGCAGAAGGGAATATATTATCCTGGGAAAATATTTAAAATATAACATTAAGTGAATAAAACAAGCTATGAAACAAAATAAATTCTTTAAAAATTCAAAAATAGTTCTTTAAAAATTATAAGTAGAAAAGCTTAAAAATACTACAAATCACATTTAAAATTTTTGCTCTATGATATTTCTGCCATGCTATCCTCCAGTGAAGAGCCTCATTGGTAAAGACAAGCCATGCTTCTGGGGCAGAAGTCATAGGAAAGCATGTAGTGTTGCTTCTCTTGATGATATATGAATCTCAGCTTATCCCTGCTGAGAACAGATGGCAAAAGAAACTGGCCCAGAATGCAGCCAGGGTAGTACAAATATGGTGGTCAGAAGGAAATACATTATTCTTAATTTTAATCTTTTCCTAGAAACAGTGCTTGGAGGGTTACAGAGTAAAAATGGGTAAGCAGGTATAGGAGAATTTCATTTTTGGCAAGGACTGATGGCAAAGGAAAAAATTAAATATGATTAAGGCAGCCTCCTTAATTCTAGAAAAGCAACAAAGTAGGTTGGGAATACCTTGAATGATTTTTTATTTCTGAAAATTTTTATAGTTTTTGGAAAGGCTATTGGTAATAAGGGCTGGGATTTAGCTCAGTTGGTAGAGCGCTGTGCTGCAGCCTCTGAGGTCCTGAGTTCAATTCCCAGCACCACAAAAATGGGAGAAGGGCCTGGCAGTCCACTCCCACAGCAATCCTGAAACAGCCAGCCATCGAAAACCCTATGAGGGTCACTGTGATTCGGATACGAGGGCACCTAACAACAACAACAATAATTGGTAATAAGAATAGGGCCTGCAGGCAATCTTGGAAGCTAAGCAGGGTTGGGCCTGGTTAGTTCTTAAATGGGAGACCATCTGGGAATACCAGGTGCTATAGGCTTAGGAGAAGGACCCAGCAGCCCACTCCCAAAACAATCAGCTATGGAAAATCCTACGAATAGCAGAGAAGCATTGACAATAGTTCTGGGCATGGCACAGTGTCAGGTAGTGTTTTGTTCTGTTGTACACAGGGTCACTATGAATCGGACCCAATCCAACAGCACCTAACAAGAACAATCATAAGAATATAGTACTTTTTATCCAGGTGAGGTTGCACACACCTGTAATCTCAGCAACTCAGGAGGCAGAGGCCAGAGGATCATAAATTCAAAGCTAGAGGCAGCCTATGTGACTTAGGGAGATCCTGTCTCAAGATAAAAAAATTTAAAAAGGGAGTAGGGATGCAGTTCAGCGGTAGAGCACTTGCAAAGTATGCGCAAGGCCCTGTGTTCAACCTCTAGGAGGAGGAGGAGGAAAAGAAAAGGGAGGAGGAGAAGGAAGAAGAGAAAGAAGAGGAAGAGGAGGAGGAGGAGGAGGAGGGAGGAGAAGGAGGAGGAGGAGGAAGAAGAGAAGGAGGAGGAGGAGGAGGAAGAAGCAGAAGCAGAAGCAGAAGCAGAAGAAGAAGAGGAGGAGGAGGACGAGGAGGAGGACGAGGAGGAGGAGGAGGAGGAAGAAGAAACAGTAGGTTTTTTGTATTACATAGGGGTTGAACCCAGGGCCTCATGCATGTTTTGCAAGTGCTCTACTAAGTTGCACCCCTAGACCGTGTTTTGTTTTTTTTCAATCTTGAGACAAGATCTCACTAAGTTACATAGGCCAGGTCTGGCTTCAAATCTGCAGGCCTCCTGCGTCCACCTCCCAAACTGCTAGGATTACAGACATGAGCCATTCTGCCTGGCTATTTCAATACTTTTTATTTAGGTATTAAATGCCTTCTTAGAACTCAAAGCCTAAAATAAACATGCTATCCTTACAATATGCCCAAAGAAAGAAAGTAGTATCATTTCTGGGGACATAGCATGTTATTAGAAAAATATTTCACACAACTTCTGCTTTGGTTCCACTGATTTCTAGAGCAACACTGTCAGGTTTTCGTAAGTGGCTAAGCACTCCTTCTTCCTCTTCTTCCTTCTCCTCTGTGTCCTCCTCCTGCTCCTCCTAGAGGTTGAACACAGGGCCTTGAGCATACTCTGCAAGTGTTCTACCAACTCCAGGATTTGCTTCTGAGAGGCTGAAAGCACCTATTTTGTTTTTCTTTCTCAAAGATAGGTGCTAATGCTACCCATGAAACCAATGAAGTAAAACAAGACCCCCTACTCTCTTAGAATAGTCTCATGAGCTTTATACTTTTAGTGTTTTTGAACGAATTCATTTTTCTTGTCTTCAAAGAACCAAACATCTTTACAGTGTCCCCCAACTAATTAAGACTTTATTTCATCCTAAGTAACTTGGTTAAAAAAGTGTAAGGCCATCAGCAAGACACACCCTCAATTTTCACTCTCCACATAACCTGTCTGATTTAAGACACCAATACTTTGGGCCACACATCATATTATCCTTCATTCTCCTGGTTATTAGGCCTTTCAGTGAGAGGGTTGTGTCAACTCTCCTGGCTACCTGGCTAGCTCAGTAAATTAGAACCAAATATTAAGTGTGGCTCAGTAGACATTAAGGATCTAATGGTGTCCCTAAGGAAGAGCACAATTCTGTGACAGAAATTCACAAGCATGGTGAATGGTAGGTTAAATCATCTCCTTCAAACAAAATATATACTTGGCTTGTTCACTGACTACCTCATTTCCAAGTGTACAGTTTCTGTGTAGGTACATCCAATCACTAGCCTTTGCACACCCTTCCTGGCCTGCTTTATTAGGGTTCATGAAGAATTCAAATCTCTTGCTTCCAAAGTACTAGAAATTAACTGTAAGAAGAAAGGTCCCCAATGCATGAAGGGGAGAGGACTCATTATCAGGTCAGAGGTACTGGTTGGGCACTATCACTTCTCACCAAACAGGCAGGGTGGAGTAAATTCATGGTCTGTCAGGATACTGATAAGGGAGAGTGGCTGGCTTTCTTTCTGCTTTCTCAGAATATAGCTCACAGTTTCATGGAGATCTTCTCTAGGTAACCAATTCAAATAACGTTTTAATAGTAGAAAACCAGATGAGTGGTTTAGGAAAGAAGACTATTGAAGCAGGGACTCCAACAAAAAAAATTCTATAGATAATCTAGATCTGTCTATGAACTATTCATAGTGGCTAATAGAAAAAAATGAATCTCATGCTTTAATAAGTAGAAAGGGGAAAAGGTAAAAGGTGTTAGCTTAGTATGTTTAATTCTTCCCCCTACCCTATGACTACATTAAAGTTACAGATAAATCATGAGAAGATAATAGACTATTTTTACATTTTTAAATGCTACACTGACATAAGAAAAATTTCATTGCTAAGGATATCATCATACCTACGTAATAATGAAACCTAACAGATAAAATACTGCTATGTGTGCTAAAGAGGCAAAAACCCTAATCTAGTCATTAATCTTTCTGTCCTTTGGTTTTTGAGTCTTTAAAACAAAGACAGAATCACCCATGATATATGGCCACCTCTAAAAATGTAAATAAATAAGGTAAGGTACATACCTCCCTGCCCCTTCACTTGGGTTTTTTGTTTTGTTTGTTTGGCTTTTGGTTTTGTCCCTCCCGCCCCCAGTACTGAGGATGGAACCCAGGGCCTGGCACTTGCCAGTCTAGTGCTGTACCTCTGAGTTGTACCCCAGACCCTCACTTTTGCATTTTGGTGCTTTCATTGAATTTAATAAGTATCCAGCAGAACTACCACACAGTGCTAGTGAAAAGGCTGAGGAACACATGCCAGCCATGGGGAAACCGAGAGCTTTTCCTATCAAAAAGCTTGTAACTTCTTATCTTATAGAATGACTTGCTCTTAAGATATATCAGGCTACATCTCATAGTTTCTATATGACCTGGTGGTAGAAAAATCATCAATAAACATAAGATATCTATTTAGAGCCAGGCGTGGTGGCACACGCCTGTAATCCCAGCAGCTCGGGAGGCAGAGGCAGGAGGATGGCAAGTTTGAGACCAGAGGCAGTCTGTGTAATTTAGCAAGACCCTGTCTCAAAAAGTAAAAAAATGGGCTGGAGGTGGCAGCTCAGTGGTTCAGCACTTGCAAAGAATGCAAGTGCGAGGCCCTGGGTTCAACCCCTAGTACCACAAAAAAAAAAAAAAAAAAAAAAAAAAAAAGGTATCTGTTTAGTTCTTGGTCACATTTGTTGTTGTTGTTAAGTGCCCTCGAGTCAGGTCCGACTCATAGTGACTCTCATGGGGTCTTCAACAGTTGATTATTTTGAAATTGCTTTGGGAGTGGATTGTCATGTCTCTCTCCCATTTTTGCGGTGCTAGGGATTGAACCTGGGTCCTCAGAGAGTGCAGAGTGGTGCTCTACCCACCGAGATTGTTATTGTTGTTGTTAGATGCCCTCAAGTTGGTCTGACTCATAGCAACCCTCATGAGATTGTTGTTGTTAGGTGCCATCAAGTCGGGTCCAATTCATAGGTACCCTCATAGGGTTTTCAATGGCTGATTGTTTTAAGATTGCTTCAAGAGTGGATTGCCACATCCTTCTCCCCTTATGAGACTGTTGTTGTTGTCAGGTGCCATCAAGTAGGTTTCCCTACACACAACAGGTGAAACAGTATTGTCAGTGCTTCTCTCCTATTCACAGGGTTTTCAATGGCTGATTGTTTTTTGGGAGTGGGTTGCTAGGTCCCTCTCCAAAGCCTACAGCACCTGGTGTTCCCAGGTGGTCTCCCATTCAAGTACTAACCAGGCCCCACCCTGCTTAGCTTCTGAGATCCAATGGGATCAGATGCCACAGTGGTACGGCTACAGACTTCATGAGATTACTTACCTTAAAAATAAAAACATGGAAAAGGAAGAACAACAACCCAAAATAAGATCATTAGGTGCAACCCTTCCTGGTGTGGAAGTTTAAATCAACTACTCAAACATTCACTATCACACCTCTGTAAGTAATATGAAAGGCTAGGGATAGAAGGGTTAGGACAGAAACAGACAAACGTTAGGTGAGTGAATTACTGCCACTGAATATTAGATTACCTAGGAAAGAAAAGGTTTGTAACGGTTTTTTTGGGGGTAGGTTTTACTTTGTGAAGTTACTGAGGATGTTATTTTTATATTTAGACAGTATAGATATGGATAGAGTTTCTATGTGCACAGAAACTACACTCAATAGTCAGGAACTATCCAAGCTGGACTTTTACTTCGTTATTTCTACTATTTACTTATATCAAATATGTATAACAGTAATAAGAAATTTTGAAGAAAGGATGAAAGGAGATGGTTACTGCAACCAGAAATCTCTAAGCTGCCAAACTATGATTGAGAGCAAGAATACTTCTCTCTCCTCCATTATCACAAGGTAAGTTTGTGAAATTCTCAAGACAAAATTCATTTCAATTCACCTTATTATAACAAATATATATTTCAAGAATACTTTTTGGGTCATACTGTGAAATTTGAATAAGAAAAGGAGAAAACACACACTTTAAGAAAAATTTAACATCTTAGAATCAAACATTAAGAATCAAAAATCTTACAATGGATTCCTGGCTGTAGAAACTTAACCTACCAGCCAAAGTCCTTCCTTAATACTCAAGAGAACAAATTATATGACTAAGAATTTTAAGTAATCAAAGCTGGATATGGTGGCACACACCTGTGACCCAGCTACTCTGGAAGCTGGGACAGGAGGATTTTGAGTGCAAGGCCAGCTGGGGGGCAACATAAACCTTATGTCAAAAAACAATACAAAGCAATACTAAATGCTGGGCGTGGTGATGCACACCTGCAATCCCATTCAGGAGGCAGAGGCAGGAGGGTTGATGGGAGTTCAAAGTCAACCTGGTCTATAGAGCGAGCTCCAGGTCAGCAAGTTAGGGAGTTCCAGGCAGCCTCACAATGAGACCTTGCCTAAAAACAAAACAAAAATAAAAAGGACAAAAAACAAGAACAAAGAATTTTAAGTAATCAAAGGCAGCATGAAGAAGCTAGAAAGGTACACTTCCCTTCTGCCTGAGTGTTGAGGGCTACTATCTTCCGCTTGTTCCTGACAATCTTTTTCTATGCTTTTATCTCTTTAAGAAACTTGAGGTTCCTTTATATAACAGTACTATTTTCCTTACTGTAATCTAATCAGTGAATCTTTCAAAAATAGTTTTTTGGGGAGAAAAAAAGATTTGTCTAGATTATGATACCAAATTGGTTTTATCATAAGACTAGGTTTTCCTTGACATTTCAGAAGAATGCCACTTCATATCTCTTTTGTAGGTGAAGAAACTGAGCCATAAAATGAAAATGCACATAAAGCACTTTCCTACAAGAACTGTACCTTTTATAACAATATAACAATATGTTCAATTTGAAGGTTTCTTTTTAGGTAAGTAGATTTTGAATGAATTTAGTTTAGAAAATGAAATGACAGTGACCATCCATACAACTGTCTCAGAAAAGGAAACAAGAGGTTTCTTAGAAAAGGCTTCATGTCTATTTTCTAACACTTCAAATCTTAGATAGACACAAACTAGTTATAATCACCCAGGTATCAATGTAAGTTGGAGAAGTTGGCTTTAAAAGCCATGAAAACATTAGCATCACAGTCTCTCTCATAGCAATTAAAAAACACTTCAAAAAATGAAAAAAAAGGTAGAGATGGAGCAGAACAAGCAGCCAAGGACACAACCTAACCCCATACAGAGCTGAACTTCATTCAAGTTATCTGTAATAAAATATATAAAGCCCCATGGAGATTTAGCCATAAAATAACACTTAGCAACATAACCCCAAAAAATCTCTGCTCTTGTTAGGGCCTTACAAACATAGGAAGCAAAGGAAAATTAAAAAAACAAAACAAACAAACAAAAAAACCCTAAACTATCAGTTTGAACCAAGTGAAGTGCTACATACCTGTAGACCCAGCTACTCAGGAGAATAAGACAGGAGGTTTGCTTGAGCCTAGGAGTTCAAGGACAGCCTGGGGTACATAGCAAGACCAGGTCAATTAAGGAAAAAAAAAAAAAAAAGGAAAGAAACAAAAACCCTAGAAATTTGAGAAACCCACAGAGCATAACTCTAATTGATTCTCAAGAACTCAACAACAGAAACTTGTCCCATGGCTTGTGATGAGACTCTTGTCTACAATGAAGAAAACTTCAGAATTCCCAGAGAGTCAATGTCCAGAGGCTGGAAGTGTCATTCTTGTTGTTGTTGTTAGGTACCATCGAGTCAGTATCCGACTCATAGCAACCCTCATAGGGTTTTCAATGGCTGAATGTTTCGGATTGGCTTGGGAGTGGATTGCCAGGCCCTTCTCCCATTTTTGCAGTGCTGGGAATTGAACTCGGGTCCTCAGAGACTGCAGCGCAGCGCTCTACCAATTGAGCTAAATCCCAGCCCTTGGAAGTGTCATTGGTTTCATGTTAACAAACAACCGTGATAGGGACCAAGTCTTTGACTTAGTGCAGACCAAAGCAGAATGACAACTCCATAGAAACAAGCAGAGGAATTTCCTGAGAACTATGAACCTGGCTGCACAGCTACCTAACCAGCAGACAGCACTCCCAGGTGGAGGTCCTGCCTGACCTTCCTAACCATGTGGTCCTGCTAGCTCTGTAGGCCAAGATAGCACAAGGTTTCCATACAATCAAGGGCAACTTAAAGACAGGTGAGGAACTCTTTCCAGGTACTTTTCTAAGCTAACGGATATTTCACCAAACCTATATACTATGTTCCTAAATTGTAAATATGCTCCTGGGGAAAAGGGCTATAATATTATTAACCCACTTAGAGACTACTTCATTTTCATCAGCTCTCTCATAGAAGAGCATATCACACTAGTAAAGGAATGCCACTTTCTAAATTTGTCTTTCATATTTTCCACAATGTGGTTCTTCCTTGACTTTATCAATGACTGTTGAACAGAGATAAACTGAGTTATTTTAAGAAACTACAACCAGATCCTTTCATGCATCAAAGAAAAAAACCCAAAATAAATTTTAAACATTAACTTGAAAAGTTAGGCTAAAAGAAACTTCATTTCCTGCCCTCCTAGGATCCACCTGCTTGGCGATATCACAAAAATACAACATTTTTAATGTGGAGGGTAATTGGTAATGGGTAACTGTGGGGTCAAAATAGATCCCTGTGCAGGTGCTGGACATGGGATGGTGTAGCATTTACTTAAACGCAGCACGTGTGTTGTGGGATCATATGTGACCCTACAAGCACGATCCTAGTTAAGAGTTAATCTCGTCTGCCAACATTTAGCAAAATGGAATATGTGCTCAACAGAATTAAGTACAGTGGGTTTTTATACACTGTACTGAAATTTTTCATCTCACTCCTAAGAGAGACAGAGAAAAACCTATGTGTGTTGTCCAGAATGCTCCTATTAAAACAAAGGAGAAACAGTTCAGATCTCAAATTATCTTAGGTCATCATCACAAAACTATATTCTCAACCATGCTGTATTATAGGTTATTTCAAATACTAGTTCAATTTAAAATATCATGTACACTAAGAATTTGAACATTATACAAAAATCTAAGCTCAAAACAAAGACCTGCCCCATAGATCACATATTTACTCTATATTTAAATAAGCATAAGACAAAAGGTTTGTCATGTGATATTTAAAAAAAATAAAATGTGTCATTCCATGTCATTATATAGATAAACATTTATCTAATCACATTTACCCCCACATGTATGTCACTTTGCCACACTGTGGGGGCTCGTGTGTTGCGATGAGGCTGAAAGCTATGCCACTGTTATTTCAGATACCAGCAGGGTTACCCATGGTGGACAGGTTTCAGCTGAACTTCCAGACTAAGAAAGACTAGGGAGGAGGCATCGGCGAACCACTCCCGAAACAACTAGCCATTGAAAACCTTGTGAACAGCAAAGAAACACTGTCAGATGTACTGCCAGATTATGAGACCCCAGGTTGGAAGGCACTCAAAAGACTACTGGGGAAGAGTTGCCTCCTCAAAGTAGAGTCTGCCGTGATGACTGAAATGGAGTAAAGCCCCAGGGACCTCCATTTGCTGATGTGGCACGACTCAAAATGAGGAGAAACAACTATAAACATCCATTAATAATTGGAACATGGAATGTACGTAGTATGAATCTAGGAAAATTAGAAATCATTAAAAGAGAAATGGAGCACATAAACATTGAAATTCTAAGCATCAGTGAGCTAAAATGGATGGGCACAGGCCATTTTGAGTCAGACAATCATATGGTCTAGTATGCTGGGAATGATAAACTAAAGAGAAATGGCGTTGCATTCATCATCAAAAAAGACATTTCAAGATCTGTCCTGAAATACAATGCTGTCAGTGATAGAATAATATCCATACACCTACAAGGCAGGCCTGGGAGAAGGGCCTGGCAATCCACTCCCAAGGCAATCCCAAAACAGTCAGCCATTGAAAACCCTATGAGGGTCACTATGAGTCGGATACTGACTTGACGGCACCTACCAACCAACCAACCCAACAAGGAAGGCCACTTAATATGACTATTATTCAAATCTATGCACCCACCACTATGGCCACAAATGAAGGGAAGATTTCTACCAGCTTCTGCAATCTGAAATAGATCAAACATGCAATCAAGACATACTGATGATCACTGGTGACTGGAATGCAAAGGTTGGAAACAAACAAGAAGGCTCAGTAGTTGGAAAATATGGTCTTGGTGACAGAAACGAAGCTGGAGATCACATGATAGAATTTTGTCAGACCAATGACCTTTGCATTGCAAATACATTTTTTCAACAACATAACGGAGACTATACACATGGACTTTACCAGATGGAACACATAGGAATCAAATTGACTACATATGTGGAAAGAGACGATGGAAAAGCTCTATGCAAAATGTCAAAACAAGACCAGGTGCTGACTGTGGATCAGACCATCAACTTCTCATATGCAAGTTCAAACTGAAGCCGAAGAAAATTAGAACAAGTATATGAGAGCCACAGTATGACCTTGAGTATATCCCACCTGAGTTCAGAGACCACCTCAAGAATAGGTTTAATTCAGCTGGGCATAGTGGCACACGCCTGTAATCCCAGCGGCTTGGGAGGTGGAGCCAGGAGGATCGCAAGTTCGAGACCAGAGGAAGTCTATGTAACTTAGCGAGACCCTGTCTCAGAAAGTAGAGAAAAAAATAAAAGGGCTGGGGGTGCAGCTCAGTGGTCCAGCACTTGCAAAGCATGCAGGCGTGAGGCCCTGGGATCAACCCCAATACCACACAAAAAAAAATAGGTTTAATTCATTAGACACAAATGATAGGAGACCAGATGAGTTGTGGCATGACATAAAAGATATCATTCAAGAAGGAAGCAAAAAGTTCTTAAAAAGACAACAAAAAAAGAAAAGACCAAAAAAAGAAAAGACGTGTCAAAAGAGGCAGTAGAACTTGTCCTTGAACGTTGAGCAGCTAAAGTAAAAGAAGACATAATGAAGTTAAGGAACTAAACAGAAGATTTCAGAAGGCAGCTCGAGAAGACAAAAACAAATATTATAATGACATATGCAAAGAGCTGGGGGCAGAAAACCAAAAGGGAAGAACACGCTCTGTGTTTCTCAAGCTTAAGGAAGGGAAGAAAAAATTCACACCTCGAGTGGCAACAGTGAAAGATTCTACAGGGAAAATATTAAATGATGCAGGAAACATCAAAAGAAGATGGAAGGAATACACAGAGTCATTATACAAGAAAGAATTGGTAGATGACCAACCATTCCAAGAGGTTGCATGTGAACAGGAACCAATGGTATTGAAGGACCAAGTGTAAACCGCCTTGAAAGAACTGGCAAAACACAAGCCTCCAGGAACCGATGGAATACCAATATAGATGTTTCTACAAACAGATGCAGCACTGGAGGTGTTAACATGTTTATGCCAACAGATTTGGAAAACAGCTACTTGGCCAACTGACTGGAAGAGATCCATATTTGTGCCTATTCCCAAAAAAGGGGATCCAACTGAATGTGCAAACTATCGGACAATATCATTAATATCGCACACAAGCAAAATCCTACTAAAGATCATTCAGAAGTGACTGCAGCAGTATATAGACAGGGAATTACCGGAAAATCAAGCGGAATTCAGAAGAGGGTAGGGAACCAGGGACATCATTGCTGATGTCAGGTGGATATTAGCTGAAAACAGAGAATATCAGAAAGATGTCTATCTATGTTTTATTGACTATGCAAAGGCATTTGACTGTGTGGATCAAATAAATTATGGATAACACTTCGGAAAACGGGAATACCAGAACACCTAATTGTGCTCATGAGAAATCTGTACATGAACCAGGAGGCAGCTGTTCGAATAGAACAAGGAAACACTGAGTGGTTTAAAGTTGAGAAAGGTGTGCGTCAGGGCTGTATACTTTCACCCTACCTCTTCAATTTATATGCTGAGCAAATAATCCGAGAAGCTGGACTTTATGAGGAAGAACGTGGCATCAAGGTTGGTGGAAGACTCATTAACAACCTGCCTTATGCAGATGACACAACTCTGCTTGCTGAAAGTGAAGAGGATTTAAAACATTTACTGACAAAGATCAAAGATCATAGCCTTCAATATGGGTTGCGACTAAACATCAACAAAACAAAAATCCTTACGACTGCGTCAGTACGCAACTTCACAATAAATGGAGAAGAGATTGAGGTTGTCCAAGATTTTGCTTTGCTTCGCTCTATAATCAACACCCACGGAAGCAGCAGTCAAGAAATCAAAAGACGCATTGCTCTAGGAAAAGCTGTGGCAAAAGATCTCGTTAGAGTATTGAAAAGCAAAGATGTCACATTGACGACGAAGGTGCATCTGACTCATGCCATGGTATTTTCAGTTGCATCATATGGTTGTAAAAGCTGGACAATGAGCAAGGGAGACAGAAAAAGAATTGATATTTTTGAATTGTGGTGCTGGAGACATCTATTGAATATACCATGGACTGCCAAAAGAACCAACAGATCTGTCCTAGAAGAAGTGCAACCAGAGTGCTCCTTGGAAGCAAGAATGGCCAGACTGCGTCTTACATATTTCAGACATGTAGTCAGGAAAGATCAGTCCCTGGAGAAGGACATCGTGTTTGGGAGAGTGGCAGGTCAACGCAAAAGAGGAAAACCCTCCACCAGATGGATTGACACAGTGTCTGCAACAATGGGCATAAACATAAATAAAATCGTTTGCCTGGCACAGAATTGAGGAATGTTTCAATCTGCTGTACATAGGGTCGCTATGAGTCGGACTCGACGGCACCTAACAACAACAACAACAACAACAATCACATTTATGTATATATCACATAGATGTGGATGGTATTGGTATTACCAAGCAAAAAAGTAATTCCTTCAGGTTTCTTAACATTCAAATAATTTAAAAAAATTTGCCAAACGAGATGTAGTAAGTTAATAGGATCTTATTTCTAAGGATTCTTGGATTATAAACAGAATTTTTAAAGGAGGTGACATTTAGGGCAAGTCACTTGGTTCAGTCACTGATCTTTCTTTATCCTGAAATGTTGTTGTTGCTAAGTGCCACTGAGTCAGGTTCAACTCATAGTGACCTGACATACAACAGATGAAACACTCCCTGACACTGTGCTACACCCAGCACTATATCAGTGCTTCTTGGCTATTCAAAGGTTTTTCAATGGGTGATTGTTTTTTGGGAGTGGGCTGCCAGGTCCTTCTTCTAAGTGCACCTGGTATTCCCAGGTGGTCTCCCATCCAAGGACTAACCAGGCCCGACCTTGCTTAGCTTCCCAGATCTGATGGGATTGGATGCCACCGTGGTATGGCTGTAGGCTATCCTGAAATAGGAAGTGGCAATTTCATGTTCCTCAGTAGCATAAAAATATGTCTTTCAAACTTATAAACACCACAGTAAGTTAACAGACTTGACAGTCTGTATTTATTGTGCAATGGATAAGCTCAACTGCAATTTGACTTGACTAAAAAAATCAGGATGAGGCCACTCTATTTCCAAAAATATCAAAGGACTGCTAAAAGTAAAGATGGCATTAAAATGGCAAGAAATTTATTAAAATAGGAATGAACACCAGACAGTATTACAACTAGGTGCTTTACAAAAACTAAACGACAAACTGGTAAAAGCCTCAATATTTCACGCTTTCCTTCCCTTATTTAAGAAGGTAACATAAAAATATTGCCATGATGTATTGAAATATTTATGGATATTGGCAGCTACCATCAAGTTCAAGTTACTTCAACCTTGCTGAGCTCGAAGTACAGAAGCACAGAGGTAATATAACTGCTGTGAAGTATTTCCAAGAATCCAAACAAATATGTACTACATTTCTACTATGTATATACAGGTACAGTTTTTTTAAAGGAATTATTTGAATTTGAAAATAAGCATAGTAATTGAGAGCCTTCTGTATGCCAAACACTGTATTCAATATTCTACATCAGTGGTTTGTAATCTGTGGTGAAGAATCAAATTTTTGTTTTGTTTTTCTTCCAACCCATTGTGGAATATTTTTATAAAATAAATCTTTACTTTACTTTACTTTTTTTTTCTAAAATATCTCCTCTACCTACCTTATAAAGCAACTGACTATGTGCTGATATGTAAAAGCAACCAGCACAGTACTCTACAAGGTTTGGTGGACATAGGTCTGCAGTTTATTGCTGTGACAAAATCCCTGAAAAAAAACATGGATTTTACTTTAGCTCACAGTTTCAGAGGATTCAGTCCATGGCCAATTGGTCCCATTGCTGTGAGCCCGCAGCAAGTGCAAACATCACAGCAGAGAACAAGGGATGGAGCAAAGCTGCTCACCTCAGCAGACAGAGGGAGAGGGAGGAGGGCCAAGAATAAGATACATCCTTTAAGAGGCACCCCTCCTAATGACCTACCTCAACCAGGTCCCACTTCCTAATAGCGCACTCGGTATGAACTCATCAGTGCACCACTGCATTGACGAGGTTAGCGCCCTTATGATTCACTCACTTAATGGTGCCATCAGCCAGAGAACAAGTCTTCAACATGTGAGCCTGTGGTGTCACTTTAAATCCAAACCATAACAATGTCTCATCCGGCTATTCATCTTTGCCTTGTTGCATGAAGGCAAACAATGTATAAATGAATGGCAGTAGTATTCCAATAAAATTTTATTTACAACCAGGCGTAGTGGTGGATGCCTGTAATACCAGCACCAGTTCAAGGGCAGAGGCAGCCTGCGTAACTTAGTGAGATGCTGTCTCAGAGGGGCTAGGGGTGCACCTCAGTCGTACAGCACTTGCAGAGCATGTATGAGGCCCTGGGTTCAATCCTCAGGTACTGGCCCCCCCAAAAAAACTTTATTTGCAAAAGCAGTTGACTGGATATGGCCTCCAGGACTTCTGTCTAAATGAGCTCTGTCCAACAGATATATATGAGACACATATAAAAGTTTAATTAATTTTCCGTAGCCACGTTTAAAAGTAATAATAGATAAATTCATTTTGAATAACTTTCTTAATACATGAAACATTATAATTTCAATACTTAATCAATATGAAGTATCATCAATGAGATATTTTACTTTTCTTCCACTAAATCCTTCAAATATGCCATGTATCACACTTTAAGCATATCCCCCCCCCATGGTACTGGGGGGATTGAACCTCCACTTCTAGCTACCTTTTTTGGGTGGGGGGCAGTACTCAGGAACTGAACCCAGGGCCTCATTTTTTTTTTTTTTTTTTTGCAAGTGCTCAATCACTGAGCCATACCCCCAGCCCATTTTTACTTTTTTTTTTTTTTTTTCTGTACTGGTGGTTGAACCCAGGGCCTCGTGCCTGCATGCTTTGCAAGTACTGGACCACTGAGCTGTGCCCCCAGCCCTTTTTTTTTTTTTTTTTTTTACTTTTTGAGACAGGGTCTCGCTGAGTTACACAGACTGCCTCTGGCCTCGAACTTGCGATCCTCTCTCCTCTACCTCTCGAGCTGCTGGGATTACAGGTGTGCGCCACTGTACCCGGTGCCCCATTTTTACTTTGTATTTTGAGACAAGGTCTTGCTAAATCACCCAAGCTGCCTCTAGTCTCCAGCCTGTGATCCTCCTGCCTCCACTTCCCAAGTTGCTAGGATTACAAGGGTGAGCAACGGTGTCTAGGTTCCACCCCTTTTTTGCTTTTTATTTTGAGATAGGGTATCGCTAAATTACCCATGCTGTCTCTATCCTTGAACTTGGAATCCTCCTGCCTCAGCCTCCCAAGCTGCAGGGATTACAGATGTGCGCCACCATGCCTGGCTTCTTTTAGCATATTTCAAGTCCAACTGGCCACATTGCAAGTGCTCAGTAGCCACCTGATTTAAATAAAACTCAGGAACCTTGACCAAGCAAATGTAAAGTAACAATTTGAAGAATAAAAGAAACCATAGGTATATAATTGGATCCCTTAGAGAAAATGAAAGTAAAATGAACTTGCAATTTTAAAAACAATGTTTCTCCTAGAATAGCCACTGTTATTGGTTGAGGCCACACTTTAAAATGATTCTTTCCTAGAAGTATATGACACCAATACAAAGTATGTTAACCGAATTTTCTTCACATAGCTTCTGCTGACCAACATTCTCCTCAGACAATGGGGAGAAATCTAAAATATTTGGTAAATGAAAATGTTGTTCTGTTTTAGACTGGGTGTGGTGGGACACGCCTGCAATCCCAGCACTCAAGAGGCTGAGGAGGATGATGAGTTTGAGGCCAATCTGGGGTGAGACCCTGTCTCAAAACAAAAGTAAACAAACAAACAAACGATCCTAATGTAAAAGAAATGTGTGACACTTTTTATCAGATATTTTATCTTCAAAAATAGCTTCTGGGATGGGGATGTAGCTCAGTGGTAAAGTGATTGCGTAGTGTTATAAAGTCCCAGTTCAATCCCAGTACCACCAAAAAGAAAAGGGGAAAAAACCAAAAACAAAAACAAAAAAAACTTCCTTAGCCAGGTGAGGTGGTGCACACCAGTGCACACCAGTACTCATAGCACTTAGAAGGCAAAGGCAGGAAGGAGATGTTGAGTTTGAGACCGCTTGGGTTATGCAGCCAATTCAACACCAGCCTGGGTTACATATTGAGACCCTGTCTTGGGAAATAGCAAAAGGGGAAAAGTTAGATCACTCAAGAAAACCATCACCAACAAATAGATAATGGAAAAATTTGTAGGAAGGTAACATTTTCTACAACAGAAAATATGCGGGGGTTTTCCAGTATGTGGTCACTTGTAGTTTAAACAATTGCAAACTATGCTTTGGCAAACTTGGATTAAAAAGGGAGACATACTAGAAGAAACTATTATTTCAGAAGTTCTTAATTGCAGTTTCAGAAGCCTGTGGTGGACCCTTCTCAGATACCACTTTTTTTTTTTTTTTTCAGTATTGTGGGGCTGAACCCAGGCCTCAAGCATACATTACAGAGCTCTACCACTGACCCACACTCGTATCCCCTTTTCACAATTTTTTATCTTGAGACAGGATCTAGCTAAATTATGTGGACTGCCCCCTGACCTCAAATTGTGATCCTACTGCATTTGCCTCTGGAGTCTCTGGGATTACAAGTGTACGACTCCGTGCCTGGCACAGATAACACTAGAAGAACATGCTCTATTTTTCTCAAGCTTAAAGAATTGAGGAAAAAATTCAAGCCTCAAGTGGCAATAGTGAAGGACTCTACAGGGGAAATATTAAACCACGTAAGAAACATCAAAAGAAAATGAAAGGAATACACAGAGACATTATACCAAAAAGAATTAGTGGATGATCAACCTTTTCAATGCAGTGAAGATTTGGCTCAGTTGGTAGAGTGCTGCGCTGCAGTCTCTGAGGTCCTGAGTTCAATTCCCAGCACTGCAAAAATGGGAAAAGGGCCTGGCAATCCACTCCCAATGCAATCCCGAAACAGTCAGCCACTGAAAACCCTAGGAGGGTCGCTATGAGTCGGATACCAACTCCACGGCACCTAACAACAACAACAACAACAACAACAACAACAGAGACATTATACCAAAAAGAATTAGTGGCTGATCAACCTTTTCAATAGGTTGCACATGATCAGGAACCAACAGTAGTGAAGGAAGAAGTAGAAGTTGCCTTGAAGGAATTGGCAAAACACAAGGCTCCAAGAATTGATGGAATACCAAGAGAGATATTTCAACAAACAGATGCAGCACTGGAGGTGCTCACTTGTTTATGTCAAGAGATTTGGAAAAAGCTATCTGGCCAACTGACTGGAAGATATCCATATTGTGCCTATTTCCAAGAAAGGGGATCTAACTGAATGGGGAAATTATAGAGAAATATCATTAGTATCTCATACAAGTAAAATTTTGCTAAAGATCATTCAAAAGCAACTGCAGCAGTATATTAACAAAGAGCTGCTGGAAAATCAAGCCAGATTTAGAAGAGGGTGTGGAACTGAGGACATTGTTGGAGATGTCAGATGATTATTAGCTAAAAGCAAAGAATAGAAAAAGGTGTCTATGTTTTATTGACTAGGCAAAGGCATTTGGCTGTGTGGATCACAACAAATTATGGATAACATTGCAAAGAATAGGATTGCCAGAATGCTTAAATGTAGTCATGAGGAATCTGTACACAGACAAAGAGGCAGTCATTTGAACAGAACAAGGAAGCATAGCCTTGTTCAAAATCTAGAAAGGTGTGCGTTAGGGCTGTTTCATTTCACCGCACCTCTTCAATCTCTATGCTGACCAAACAATCCAAGAAGCTGAACTTTATGAAGAAGAGTGTGGCATCAGGATTGGAGGAAGACTCATTAACAACCTGCATTATACAGATGACACAGCTCTGCTTGCTGAAAGTGAAGAGGATTTGAGACATTTACCAATGAAGATCAAAGAACACAGCCTTCAGTACGGATTGTGCCTCAACATCAACAAAACAAAAATCCTTACAACTGGGTCAGAAAGCAACTTCATGATAAATGGATAAATGATTGAAGTTGTCCAAGATATTGCTTTACTTGGTTCTACAATCAACACTCACAGAAGCAGCAGTCATGAAATCAAAAGATGCATTCCATTGGGAAAAGCTGTTGCAAAATATCTCTTTAAAGTGTTGAAAAGTACAGATGTCACATTGAAGAAGAAGGTGTGCCTGACACAAGCCATAGTATTTACAGTCACTTCATATGCTTATGAAAGTTGGGCACTGAATAAGGGAGACAGGAGCAGAATTGATGCTTTCAAATTATGGTGCTGGAGACGAATATTGAATATATCATGGACTGCCAAAGAAAAACAACAGATCTGTCCTAGAAGTGCAAACAGAGTGCTCCTTGGATACATGGATGGCTAGACAGTG
The DNA here is from genome assembly GCA_007922755.1 of Pedetes capensis. Lineage (NCBI taxonomy): Eukaryota > Metazoa > Chordata > Mammalia > Rodentia > Pedetidae > Pedetes > Pedetes capensis. The sequence goes on along the minus strand of VMDO01004451.1, from coordinate 58,867 downwards.
TCTTACATGTTTTGGACAGGTTGTCAGGAAGGACCAATCCCTAGAGAAGGACATCATGTTTGGGAGAATGGTGGGTCAACAACAACAAAAAAAAGGAAGACCCTCAACTAAATGGATTGATACAGTGGCTGTAACAATGGGCTGTAACAATATTTTAAACATAAAAAGGAACATGTATATGGCACAGTATCAGGGAGTGCTTCATTCTGTTGTGTATACAGTCACTATGAGTTGGACCTGACTCCACGGCACCTAACAACAACAACAACATTGGATGTGAAAAATATTTTAAATTTAATTCAATAAGATGTATCCAATAGATGACTAATGATATATATATATATATAATATATATATATACGATATATATATGTATGTATTTACAAGTTACAGAAGAAAATAATAAAAAATTAATTTTTTCTACTTGGTGCAATCCAAGACTAGTTATTGTCTTTCTTATGTTTTTCAAATTTTCCCTATTTTCTACAACCCCTATATATTAATGCTTTATAATCAAGAAGATTTTGCATAGCATAACAATACAGTCCACTTAATATCATCTGTTTTTCATATAGGTCCAAAAAATGTAGAATCACTCATTATATTAGTGTATAAAAGAGAAATTTGAAGGGAATCTTTGTCCAAATAGTCTAACAACTGCTGTGTACTTTGAGCACACTTCAAAAGCCATGGCATCTCTTCCTGGCTCTACTAGGCTCTGGCAGCATCCCCAAACCATCAGAGACTACAAAATTGTCATTCTACCCTGCCTATATATGGACATGGTCTGTACTAACTACATTACAGGCCAAAGTGAGTCTCTACCAGGAGGTGAAGGAGATCAGGCACAAGCCAGGTGCTCTGAAGAGAAGTGATAAGAGCAGGCAGCAGCAATAGACAGCTCTGGCTGACCAGGGCTCAGCACACATTTCTTATATAAATTACATCTATTGAATTCATCTATGGAGAGGAGCCATTGGCTTAATCAAATGGGAAATTTAAGCAAACTCTTGAGTTCTAAAACAGGCTCCACAAGGGTATGAGGAAAAGAAGTCCCATCAAACTGATGCTGGGAGTACAAATTGGTACTGTCTCATGGGAGAACCATTTGGCAGTATCTATTAAAATTTAAAATGGTCACCTATGATCCAGCAATTCCTGATCTCAGGATCTACCTTAGGAAAATATGCCCACATGTGCACATGCAGGCCTCCAATGATATGCCCTAAAGCACTATTTCTGTTTTATTTTATTTGTAGTACTTAGGGGTTGAACCTAGGGACTTGCACATATTTTGTAAGTGCTCTGCCACTGGGCTACACCTGCATTCCACTTATTATTATTATTTTTTTAACCCTGAAAGAGTGTTGCTAAGTTACACAGGCTGCCTCTTTCCTTGAACCTATGATCCTCTTGCCTCGGCCTCCCAAGTTGCTGGAATTATAGTGAGCCACTGCGCTGGGCCTAAAGGACTGTTTTTAATAGTGAAAACTGGAAACAACCAAAATACCCGCTGTGCTCAGATGAAACGGCACACTTCAAAATGCCCCATCCTAAACTTGGAACCATAGCGCACACCTATAATGCCAGCAATGCAGAAGCGTAAAGCAGGAGGGTGACAAGTTTTGAGGCCAGAGGCAGCCCGTGCAATTTAGTGAGACCCTGCTTCAAAATAAAAAACTTTAAAAGGGGTTAGGGATGAGGCACAGTGGTAGAACACTTGCCTTGTATGTGTGAGGTCCTGGGTTCAAACCTCAGTACTGCCAAAACCAAAAAGTAAAAAATGGCCATGTCCTAATCTCAGGAAGCTATGAATGGGACCTTTAATGGCAAAGGGGACTTAATAGATGAGACTAAGTTAAGGCTCTGGGGATGGGGACATTTTGATCTAAGTGGGCTCAAAATTGAATATATTCACAAAGGTTCTTATGAGAGGGATGAGAGGAGCCAGTCAGAGGAGTAGGCCATGTGATGACAGAAAAGATTTAAGAGTGATGCCTCTATCTCTTCTGAAGGGAGAGGAAGGAGCCAGGTGGAACCCCTAGAAATTGTGAAAGAGCCAAAAGAGCAGATTCTCTCCTACAGCCAGTAGAAGGAACCAGCACAACAGCACTTGATTTTTAGTCCAGTGAGACTCATTGTGGACTTCTGACCTCCAGAAATGGGAGAGTAAATTTGCACTGATTTAAGCCACTACATTGGAACTAATTTGTTAGCATAGATATAGGACATTAAGATGCTCATTAACAGGAGAATGGGTAAATAAGACTATGTCACTATGTCGTTAGCACCTAAAATAATGTGTGGAGTCTATGTGGAGACAGAGGATGATCAAGCATCTTGTAAAGCAGAGGACACTGCTTGTGTTCATTCACATCTCAACCACTGTTGTAAAAGATGATGTAAAGTGGGAGAAGGCGGAGACAAAAACGGGGCACTTTCAGGAATCAATAGTCCTCTCAAAATCATCACCCCAGGCCCCTTATGACCTAGGAAAGAACAGATGCATGACAATCCACAGAGTAGCCCTAGTCAACAGGTGGTGTTTTGTGCCATTCAATATGGCCGCCAAGAAGACAGATAATAATCAAGGCTGATTCATTCAGCAAGACTTTAGACATACAGTTGGAGGAAAACTAAAATGAAAAATATTATCTCATCTACCTAGCTATATTGCAAATAAGTTGGGAAGGAAGAAAATTCCAGGGGTTCATCAGAAAAAGAAATCAATCTCTGCTACTAGATAAAAGAAAACAATTCTGTTGATAAGATACTTTTGCTTTCATTTACAATGATCAGCTGATTAATATGCCTCAAGTAACTTTCCAGAAACATAGCAATATAGTACCTTACAAAGAGTCAATATACTTTAAATACATGATCACACCTACCCTTACTTACTTAATCCTTGTATTAATCCAATCCAGTCATTACTCCTATTTAAAAATGATGAAACTCAAACATAATACCTTAAGGACATGAACCCAGCCAAGTGCAATGGTGCATGCCTGTAATCCCAGCAATTCAGGAAGCTGAGGCAGGAGAATCACAAGTTTGAAGCCAGAGGCAGCCTGGGCAACTTAAAGAGACTATCTCAAAACAAAAAATAAAAATGGAGGTAGGGGTGCAGCCAGTGGCGTACTTGCTAAGCATGCTTGAGGCCCTGGGTTCAACTCCCTAGTACTGAAGAAGGGGGGGCGGGGGAGAAAGAACATGAACCCTAGGCTGGAATCAGACAAATTTCAGCCCCAGTTTTGCCACTATGATCTTTGTAGAGTTACTTAACTTTTGTCTGTGCCACAGTTCCCTCATTTGTTTAAAACAAAACAAAAAGAAGTGAGGAGATAATAACCAACCTGATAAGGCTTTTGTGATGATTAAATGGGATGGTGTATGTGAAGTGTTTACCACTCACCTAGCCTAAATGAGGCCCACCACCAAGAAAAAGAAAAAGAAAAAGAAAAATGAGAAAATGAAAGCCACTAACCAAAATGCTTGAATTTAAATTTAGTCTGAACTGTGGGAGAAGAAACATCTTGGACACACCAGGCAGGTCAATTAGCTTCTCTATGTGTGTGTGTGCCTGCTGTCTACCCCCACTGGGGCTTATAAAGAAAAATGAAATAGAAAATAGAAAGCTTTGGCTGGGGATGTAGCTCAGTGGTAGAGTACCTGCAAACCAGAAAGCTTCTGGAACTTTCACAAACAAGTTATTGATTTCTTTTATTTAAAAAATAATAATAGCCTGATGTGATGGCACATGCCTATAACCCCAGAGACTCTGGAGGCAGAGGCAGGAGGATCAGAAGTTTGAGGCCAGAAGCAGCCTGTGTAACTTAATGAGACCCTGACTCAGACTTAAAAATGAAAAAAAAGGGGCTTAGGAGTACAGTTCAGTTAGAGCTCTTGCAAAAGTATTCATAAGGCCTTGGGTTCAATCCCCCCACCCCGTACCACTAAATAAATAAATAAATAAATACACAAATAAATAAAGTAATGTTCTATGAAATAGAATGCAGAATTCAGTAATATCTGAGTTGTTATTTTCAAGTTATTGTTTTTTATTTATCTTAAATTTATATTCATTTCAACGCTTAAATAATAATTTCCAATATCCTTTTGCTTTCTGTTAATAACAAAATGAAAATAAATACAAGGTCTGGAAGTATAAGTCAGTGGTAGAATATGTGTTTAGCATGCATGAGACCCTTAGCTCAATCCCCAGAACCAAAAAGAAGAGAGAAAGAGAAAAAGAGAAAAGGAGAGAAAGAAAGAAAGAAAGGGAAGAAAGAAAAGAAGAAAGGAGGGAAGGAAAGGAGGAAGGAAGGGTGGATAAAGGGAAGGAAGAAAGGAAAGAAAGAAGGAGAAAAGGAAAGAGAAAAGAAAGAAGGAAGGAGAAAGGAGGGGGAAGAAAAGTAAAATACGTTAATAAAGATAGCTTCAGTTTTTTTGGGGGGTGCTTTTGTTTTTTGGTTTGGGGTTCTTTGATTTTTGAAACAAGGTCTCACTATATATAGCCCAGGTTGGCCTCGAACTCAAGGATACTCTTGCTTTAACTTCCTAAGTACTAGGATTACAGGCATGCACCAGCATACCCAGAAAGACAGCTATTTTTCAAAGGACAAGAGAAAGCCTTGTTCGGTATTTCTAATCACCCAGAGGAAGATCCAAAGACCATACCTACAAGGCTCTATTAGATATGTATCCTTGCCGGGTGTGGTGGCACACACCTGTAATCCCAGCAGCTCAGAAGGCGGAGGCAGAAGGATAGCAAGTTCAAGACCAGAGGCAGTCTGCGTAATTTAGCAAGACCCTGTCTCAAAAAGTAAAAAAATGGGCTGAGTTGCAGCTCAGTGGTCTAGCACTTGCAGAGCATGCAGGTGTGAGGCCCTGGGTTCAACCCCCAGTACCAAAAAAAAAAACCACCCTCTCCTCCCCGCCTCCTGTTACTTTCTTCTCCCTCTCTGCTTACTGGAGAGGGACTGAGCTCCAAACATGCTAAGGATCTTTCCCTCTAAGGAACTTGGCTCTTCCTGACCTCTCTGGAAAGGATACTCTTTCCGCAACAGTCATGTGGTACTCTCCCTCACTCCCTCATCCAATACAAAAGAGCTCACCCAATAGGAAAGATCCCTCCCTCATTGCTCTCCATCTCTTTATCCAACTGTTTCTCCACAGCCCTTATTTCCCATGATATACACCCCCACATACACACCACGTCTTCCCTCTGTATCTGTGAAATCCATATCCACAGATTCAACAAACTGCGGATTGAAAAGATTCAAGAAAAAAATTCCAGAGAGTTCCCCAAAACAAAACTTTCGCACCATGTTGAATCCACACAAATAAAGTGCTATATAAGCATCCCCTGCATAACCTCCAACCAGCTCAAAGATCCTCAGTCTGGTGCCAACGTTCATTATTTGAGCATTGCTCCTCTCACATCCTGTTCATATAGCATGTAGTTAGGCCTAGAACATGTATAAACTTTCTCATCTTGTCATTATTCCCTAAGCAATATAGTATAACAACTATATACATAGTGTTTACATTGTATTATGCATTATAAGTTAACCTAGAGAGGATTCTATGCAAACACTGCAGCACCTTGTATAAGGGATTTGAGCATCTGTGTGGTTTGGTACCCAAAGAGGTCCTGGAACCAACGCCCAAGGATATTAAGTATATAAATATATGTCATATATTTGATTATTTGTTACCGTCTATATCCTCCCCCTAAAGTATAAGTTTTTTGAAGACAAGAATTTGATCTCACTCACTGCTATATCCTTAGCACAAAGGACAGTGGACCTAGCTCACTTCTAAACTACACAAATGCTCGTGTTAATTTGTTGATTAATATTCTTTATTGATTTTTTTTCAAAAACCTGCCTAGAATTTACTGAGAAAAAAAATTACTCAAATGCTCCATTTTTGCTTAAATTAAATACTAAGTCAATGTTGATCTACGTCTTGGAATAATTTTTTTTCCAATTCACATTTAACTTTGCACAGCACTTACATGGTGAAAATAACAGAGGATTCAAAGGCAGGAAGCCCCAGTCTAGTCATTGCCCAGTCATAATTAGCCATACTACAACCACCAGCTCACCACCTCTTCCAAAATGAGGAAAACGATTTTCTCTCTCAGGGGCACTATCTCTAGGCTCTCGTGGTACTCAAAAACTCTACTATAGTCTCAAATTTCCAGTCATAAGTTATTTATCCCTCAAAATCTAATATTGTTAACTGAAGGGTCCTATGAAACCCTCCTTGAAGGAGAGGGTAAGAGTGTACTTCATGGAGGTGGTAACATTTCAAAAATTAACTTTAAAAAATTAATAAACCACTATCTTCCTCAAATATATAAAAAAGAAACACCTGCTAGAAAGGAAAAAAAAATATCTGTTTATTACTCCACCCATAGCCAGTTGTGGTTATTAAAATAATTACATATATAGGGCCAGGGATTTCACTCTTTGGTAGAGTGCTGAGGATGTGCAAGGCCCTGGGTTCAATCTCCAACACCTCAAAAAAAAAAAAAAAAAAGAAAAAAAAAAGCTACAAATATAACTTTCACACATGTATGAAGTCAGTAAAGTATAATGATTAGGAGATGTATTTGTGATGAACAGAACTGGATTAATTTCCAGACTGCCTATGTGATGTTAAGCGAACTGCATATCTGCTCTGCACTTTACTTGCCTCATCTGTGCAATGGGTACAATATACACAATTGTCAGAATAAGTAACAAGATTTAGCTCCTAGGTGTTTTTGAGAAATAATAAGATAATAGTTGACACGTCAGATATATTTACCCAATATTATTATTAAATAATTAATTAAGTGTGAATACACCACAGGAACAAATCTAAGAGCAACGAAAATATTAGTTATCTGTTTCTCCTAATACTATGTAGCCTCCATAACAGGTGGAAAGAAATGAAAAAAGCTCTTCACCAGAGCCAGTCATAAATGCTTAGCACTTACACACATATTAGTTCGTGAGAGATTAGAACATAAATTAAAATAATTTTTTTAAATCTACCAAGCCAGAGTCTTTTTTAAAAAATAAATCTTCAGTGGAAGGGCTGACAAATCCACTCGCTACATATATATACAGTAAACATTTTAAGGAAGCCAACTTAACAGTTCAGGTATTTTAACTAATCCTACTCTTTCGTACCCCAAAATAAATTACATAAATTACATATATAAAAAACACTTTTTGGTTCTGTTAAATTAGTCTCCCAGGAACAAAGAGCATCTACTTCCCACCTTTCACATACAACAGAGCCAACGGAATCAAAAGATTCCACGGTCATAGCATAAAACCCCTTGAGTTTTCAGGCAGATAAGATACTCAGACACACCTTGCTTTTTATAGAATATGCCCAAATAAGACATAATAAAATTATGATTCCACGTGAGGAACTCCCTGTCAATTTATATCTTCCAGGTTATCGTGGCCAGATCGTAAAATAAGTTAATTAAGAGTTCAAAATGGAAATGCTGAAGCAACCTCAAAACCAGACACAAAAATAGAGTGGACCTTATTCGCATCTCAAGCACGTCAAAACGTCTCGGCCAACGCGATCCGATCACTGCTGTTTCCAGAAGCACACAGTAATGGGGTTTAATCTATTTCTATAAATATTCGTTGTGCTGAAAGCCAAAGTGCATGGAAAACTGCAAAACACAAAAGATTTCTCGCATTCTGTTTATAGCCAGAAGACAGGCCCTCCTCTCTGCGCCCTGCCCTCCTTGCGACAATACGAATTTCATGACACTCCATGCTACCCACACACCAAAATGTCATCCCACAGAGTGGAAGGGAAGCAGTGTCAGCAAGCTCTGCCTGAATGAAACGATGCTGCCCGTATCCGCACCTCTGGGCAAACAAGAAAGCGAGGGAAGTGGGTGGAAAGTTCCCATCCACCACGCATATTTAGTTTCGTTCTGCCTCAAACCCCAGCAGCACAACCGCTGAGCTTTGCTTGTGCACCTGCCACGGCTTCTAAATCCGGGCTTCTGGGCGAACGAGGAGTACACAAAAAGGCTCTGCGGCCTAAAGCGCCTGGGACCCTTCCTAGAGAGCTCACAGGCCGACTGCGGTAGCATCCTGCTGGCTGTCCACACCGCCCGCTTCCCTGACAAAGGCCCCATGTCAATCCCAGGCACGACACAGGGAAATTGCTGGATTGCTTATGGAGGACTGGCAGCTGCCACTACCCTCTCCCGAACACACACACACACACACACACACACACACACACACACACACCCTGCAGAACTGGGGAAGGGGAGAAAGGGGGGGGATGTGCACAACGCTAAAGTAAAAATGTCCCCAAGGCTAAGCAACCTGAGTGTGCCCTGGAAGCGAGTAGAGGGGTCCTGTGGGGAGGTGACAGAGGGCCGGGAAGGAGGCGGCGGGCATCCAGGCCGTGCGGGGCGATGGTCTAATAAAATGCCGGGCGTCGGAACGTTCAGAATGAAACCGCAAGCGGAATCCCCGGCGAGCGCGAGGCCCCGAGGGAGCAGGGAGCAGGAAGGCGGTCGGTCTGCAGACCTGCGGCCGCGGCACCCCCGCTGCCTGCCCCGCGCCCACACACACCTGCCAGGGAGGCTCGGGGAAGGGTGAGGTGGAGGCGCGGGGGGCCTGGCACCCCAGGCCGGGCCGGCATGCTGGCGGAGGCCCGGGGCCACCTCGCTCACCTCCAGGTCCGTGTCGGCGGCCTCCGGGGCCCCGAGGATCTCGCTGGGCAGCTCGGCCAGGTCGGTGACACGGATCAGCCCGTCGTGCAGGAAGATGGTCTCCTCCTTCACCGAGAGCCACTGAGCCGAGTCCGCGGCTGCCGCCGCCGCCGCCGCCGCAGCCGACGAGCCCATGGCCCCGGCGGAGGCTCGGTGCCGAGGAGTGGACGCCGGGCCGGGAGACGCGAGCAGCGGCCGCCACGCTCACCAGCCCATGGCAGCGGCCGCCGCGCCAGCCCGCAGCACCCCGCTGGCCGCCTAGTCCGCGCAGCTGCGCCCTAGCCGGTCCGCGCCGCCATCCCCGCTCCCTCGCCCGGGAGACCCCAGCCCTGGCGCCGCCGCCGCCGCCCTGAAGCACAGGATCCGCCTCTGCTGCTTGGCAGCCAACTGTCAGTGAGACGCCATGTTGGGGGCGGGGCTCCCGGCATGCCCCGCGGGCCGGACAATACGGGCTCCGCCCCCGCCCCTCGGCGCCGGCGCTCCAGGTGCGGAAGACCTCCCTCACCTTGGTTCCACGCCTACCCCTGGCTGAGCTCCGCGGCCCCCTTTTCTTGGCAACTCAGGGGTCACCCTGGGGTTGCCGCACACCGGGAGAAGACGACGCCCGCCGCCTCTCCCCCTCGGGCAGATCACAGAGGTTCACACCCTGCTTTCTTGTTTCAGTGAGAAGAGTCTGGCACACAGCTGGTCCGTCAATCAATGAGGAAATTAAGTTGGGTTGGGCGCGGGGTAAGCGTTGCACACTCGTTCTTCAGCACTCGGTAGAAGCGCTCAGTAGGTGCTTAACATTCACAGAAAAATCTGGGGGCCGGTAAGCACTCAAAATCTGGTGAAAATAAAGCGTCTATCGGCGATCCTCGGTGCCCACAGCCAGGCACTTAGTAAGTGCTTCATGAGTGGTAGCTGTGACTATTGTTATATTCAAAATATTCACCACCAACATGCACCTTAACAGTACACATGCCATCCCATTTTTGTGAAATATTTTGTAAAAACAGAACTATGTGCGTAGGGGAACATGTGAAGGAAAATAGATTGCACATTGTTAATTTGAGATGCGACACAGGAGTGGGTCTGGTCTGGAGTGGTTGAGGTGGAAGTGTGGTGTGGTGGCATTTGCCTGTAATCCCAAGGCAGGAGGTTGGAGAGTTCAAGCCAGCCTGGGATATATAGCCAGACCCTGTCTCAAAACAATAATAAAAGTGATAATAATGAAGCAGAAGTTAAGGGGCAGACGCTTTGATCTAGCAATTCAACTTTGAGAAAGTTGTTCAAAGGAAATAAACCAATAGTTAAGAACATATATACCTATATACAGGGTTGAGCGGCTCACTATGGTGTATATGAAGAAAAATTATACTCATGCTGACATTTAGTCAATAGTATGGGGTTGGTTAGCTAAGGTATATGTCAATAAAATGGAATATTATAAAGCCATTCAAAATGTTTATGAAGAATATTAATCCAAGTGTTCATTATATATTGCTAAACAGAAAAATGTCAGGCTAAGATGAAATATCTTAAAGTTTAATTATAAAGCAGGTTGTGGTGGTACACACCTCTAATCTGGCTCTCAGCAGGCTGAGGCTAAGGATTACTTGAGCCCATGAGTTGGAGACTGCCTTAGGCACCATGAGACCCAGTTTCAAAGAACAAAACAGAACAAAAATAAATAAGATTTAATTTGCAATATGTAATTCTCTATAGGATGTTTGCCTTTTTAAAGACTTGTATAGGTATAGGTATAGGTATATGCTTGTATAAGTATAGGTATAGAATAAAAGACTGGGAAATTATCATGTCTGGTAACATTTGGGTGAATCTAAACAGTGTACTTAGGCAGGCATGGTGGCACATCCTGTAATCTCAGCACTGGAGAGACTCAGGCAGGAGTATTGCAAGTTCAAGGCCAGCCTGGACTACCATAGAAAGACCCTGTCTAAAAAAAAAAAAAAAAAAAAAAAAGCATATTTAAAGGGGACTGGGGATTTGTGGTTTATACTTTGGAATATTTTCCAAGGTTTCTTCCTAAAGCACACATTACTTTTGAAAAACAAAAACATTTAAAATTTTTAAAATCTATTAGCACCTAGAAGTCAAGGTGCGGCCATTCATCCATTTATCCATCAGAATACCTTCAGGGCATTGATTGCCCCATTCTCTAAAGAATTAAGGCTTATAATGAAATGACTTGTCCTTGGTTAGGATGTGGCAGAACTGAGATTTGAACCCTGTACTGCCTCCCTCACAAATATATAACTTTTTTTTTTTTTTTTTTTTGTCAGACTGGGGTTAAACCCAGGGCCTCAAGCATGGTACGCAAGCGCTCTACCACTGAGTGGCACCTCCAGCCCTTTTTTTATTTTTTATTTTTTATTTTGAGATAGGATCTCACTAAGTTACACAGGCTGCTTCTGACCTCGAACTGGTGATTTTCCTGCCTCAGCCTCCCAAGTGGCTGAGGTTACAGGAACTCAACATGGTGCCTGGCCAAATAAATAACTCTCATATGTTGCACTGCTACCACAACCTCATGCTCCTTACAATGACTGCTAATTTCATTTTCATGATACTCCTTCCTCAAACACTTATTAAGTCCCTAGTTCATGTCAAATCCTATGGAGTGTATGTTGTTGTTGTTGTTGTTAGGTGCCCTCAAGTTGGTATCCGACTCATAGTGACCCTCATAGGGTTTTCAATAGCTGACTGTTTCAGGATTGCCTTGGGAGTGGATTGCCAGGCCCTTCTCCCATTTTTGCGGTGCTGGGAATTGAACTCAGGACCTCAGAGACTGTAGGATAGCGCTCTACCCACTGAGCTAAAGCCCAGCCCATGGGGTATACAGAATAGAGATAATCAGATATCTGAGTATCTGAAATATGGTAATATAGGAAAATTTGATTCCCTACTCTCAGGGAGCTAGAGAGCTAGTCTAATATATGCAGAAAATATTCCAGAAAGATAAGAACTTTTCTTATTCAATAAATGTTTCTTAGTTTCTGCTGTATGACATTGTTCTTGGTTTGGGCTTGAGGATGAACAAGGCTGGAAAGACTTCTCCCATGGGACTGACAGCCTAATGGGAGAAGCAGACAATTCACAAGGCAACAATAAAGCCAGAAGTTCAGAGCAGATGGGCGCCATGAAAACAAGACAGGCAAATATGATGGAATGGGGGCTGGGATGTAGCTTGCTTAGCACACATAAGGTCCTGTGTTCTATCCCCAGCACCCCAATTTTTTTTTTATTAACGTGATGGAAGCTGGGTTCCCTGGTGCATACCAGAAGTCCCCAGCGCTGCAGGAGGCTGAGGTGGGAGGATCACGAGTTTCACGCCAAAGGCAATCCGTGCAGCTTAGTGAGACCCTACCTCAAAATAAAAAATACAAAGGGGCCGGGGAGTGTGGCTCAGTAGTGGAGCACTTGCCTAGCATGTGCAAGGGCTTGGGTTCAATCCTTGGTACTACATAAATAAATAAATAAACAAAAAGGCATGGAGTGGCCAATCCATCAAATCCTCATGCCAAGCATCTAAGATGGGCAGTAGTATTATTCAACCATGGTTTAGATCAAGGTGTTCCCCCAAAAGCTCATGTGCTGACACCTTGGCCTCCAATGCAGCAGTGTTCAGAGGTAGGGCTTTTGGGGAGTGATTTGATAATGAGGACTCTGATCATATCAGGGGGTTAACCCATGGATGGGTTTATAATTTGATTGGCTATTAGGAGGTGATGGAAATTCAGGAGGTGGGACCTAATTGAAAGGAGTGGGTCCTTAGGGGCAGGCCCTTGAGGGTTATGTCTTGTCCTGGACCCCTAGCTCTGTATATGTTCTCTCTCTCTTCTTCCAGCAGAGCAGCCTCCTCTGCCACACCCTCCTGTTGCCATGATATTTGGCTTCACCACAGGCCTGAAAGCAATGGAGCCAGCTGGCCATGCACTGAAACCTCTGAAACCGTGAACCAAATTCAATCTTTGCTCTTTAAGTCGATTTTCCCCAGGTATTTTATCACAGCAGTGGAAAGCTAACCAACACATACTCCTGCTTTCATCTGGGAAACCAAGCCTCAGTTACAAACTTTGCTCAATGTCCCAAAGCCAGTAAACATCAAAGTTTGAAGGTGAACCCAGGTCTCCCTGATTCCAACTCCAGCTTCTTTGTTTTGGGCTGCAACAAAACCCCTGCATCCTTTTGTGCACAACTTCTAAACCTAGTGGCAAACATCTATTATCATTAGTAGTAGAGATAGTATTTTGAGAAAAGGTCTTTCTCTGTTGCCTAGGCTGTGCTGAACTCACTATTTAGCCTAGGCTGGCCTGGAACTCACAATCCTGCCTCAGCCTCCTGAGTGCTGGGATTACAGGTATGATCCACCACACCTAGCTTCATCATTATTTCTAAAGTGCTCAGGTTTTAAGTTCTAAATAACAAGCTTGACTAGCTCAGAGATTGCTCCTTCTCTTAATATTTATATTTCCAGATCAGGAGTCAAGATGCCCAGAAACTATGGTCCCTCACCCTAATTAACGAAAACAGCATGGATCCAGGGCTTACCATCTTTAGACTGAATAATGAACAGTTATTTAATATTTTAATTCATCATAGGACTACATGGCTGCCACTGTACCTTGGTGAGGCAGCGGATGAATTAATATTTATAGAAGCCCTCTGGAAAGTAGACCATTTAATGGGAATTTTTAGAATGGATCAGCAAGATAAAGAAAGAGCTTTATGCTGGCAGCCTGCAAGCAGAGAATCCCTATTTATGTGAGATAACACACACTCACACACACACACTCATTCATGGAGGAAAGATTTCTGGTTTATGACTTCTTTTCTTTGGAATTGTCATTTCTACTCTTTCATTTGGGAAAAGGAGCAAGGAAACACATTGGCTGGGTAACCCTAAGTCAAACTAAGAAGAAGCGTGGGAAAAACAAGAAGAATAGCTATTAGTAGATGGGCAGTCAGTCACTCCCAGGAGACAACTCCCCAAGTGGGAGAGAGCTTGTTGATGGAGACCATCTCTGGAGGCCTCAGCTGCTGACATGATATTCACTGGCCTCAGCTCAAGTTGGGGCCTCTCTGGGGTTTTGAGATACAGCTTTGTCCTGTTGACTCCTCTGTACCAGCTGACTGTCTGAAATGAGTCTGTAATCCTTACTGGGCCCACAAATATGCAAGTGAGGCATGGAGATAAGCAGCCCTTGGTACACTGTAATAGAGCTTGAAGATAGTTCTAGACCAACCAGCCATATTAATTTTAAGGCTTTTCAAAACACCAAGGAAAATAACACCAAGGAAAGCAGGAACACATCGGCCAAATAAACACATACTCGGAGAGCCAGAACCTTGGGGAGAGATTATTTCCATCCCGCTAATCACAGCCTCTGAGAGGAAGCACACACAGCCCTACTAGAAATCGTCTTTCCAAGTAGGCTTGTTCACTTTTGCATTTGCAGGGAGATTATTTCTGCTCATGAGCCTGTCTATGAGGCAGCAAAGAAAGGAAATGAGATGAAAGATATATTTGAAAATGAGGAAGGAGAAATTCTCCTTGCACCTCTGCTGAATTACCAAAACTAAGGGTCAGGCCTCTACCTTGATGAACAGCCCCACCATGAAGCAGCATTAAATGCAGCTCTCTTTTGAGAAATCAGCACCATAAACATCTGAAAGATGCTGTCTTTTCGCGCCCCCTCGTGGAAAGTATAGGTATCACTGCACCAGGATTTCCAATTCTGGCTTGGAAATTTGCAGTCTCTCTGCTGCAAGTACTTAAAGAAAAAGTCGTTTCCATAAAGGAAAAAGTGGCAAAAGTTAGGATCATAGACCTTTTACAAGAGGAAAGGCAAACATGTGTTTTCATTCATTCAGTATTCATTGAGTGGGTATAAAGTGTTAGGTTTGGGGGTCCAGTTCTCTAAGGGACTGGCAGTTTCCCTTATGAAGTTCGGGATGGGATAGCTACTTGGAACACGTAATCACAAAGGGAACCTAGTGTCAGGGGTAGGGAATGTTCCCTGAGGATGTCATGCCTAAAGCTGCTGACCCAAACCAATATGTATAAATGAACTAAACAAATGTGAGGATGATGGGGGAAACATCATCAGTGGTTCTAGTATACAAAGGAAAGCATTGACTTGAAAGGGAACATGTGCTATTCAGATCATGGACTGTGTGCATTTGAATCCCAGCCCCTTTGTATATTACCATGAACAAGTTTTTCCACCTGTCTGTGCCCTATGTTTCCTATTTTAAAATGGGTAGAGCTAGGGGTGTAACTCAGTGGCACAGCACTTACCTAGCATGGGTGAGGCTCTGAGTTCCATCCCCAGCACCACAAAGACAAACACAAAAGAATGGTAGTAATGATATCTTCCTTCATAACCAAGCAGGGGTGGTTCCTTTTGAGGACTGCAAGGGAAGGACCAATTCTAGACCTCTGCCTTTGGCCTGTACATGGTCAGCATCTCCCTTGACTTTCCTCTTTATGCATGCCTGTACCAAAATTTTCCCTTTCTCCCTTCCTTCTTCCTCCTTACTTCCCTCCCTCCTTCCCTCCCTCTCTCTCTTCCTTCCCCTCCCAGATTTCCCTTCTCTTTTCTCTTCTCTTTTCTTTTCTTTTCTTTTTTCATTTTTCTTTTCTTTCCTTTTGTCTCCCTATGTTTCCCAAGATGGCCATGGCCTCCTAGGTCAAGAGCGCTTCCTGAGCCTAAGGGTGGTGTTGCTCACCTGTAATCCCAGCACTCAGAGGCTGAGGCAGGAGGAGCTCAAGTTCAAGGCCAGCCTGGAGTACATGGTGGCAGGGAAGGGGGATCCTTCTGCCTCAGCCTCCTAGGTATTTGGGATTATAGGCACATGCCACCTTGCCCAGCCAAGTTTCCTCTTTTTTTTTTTTCTCCTAGTACTGGGGAGTTGAACCCAGAGCCTCGAGCATGCTAGACAAGTACTCCACCACTGAGCTGAATCTCAAGCCCCTCTTTATTTTCAGCCAGGCTTTCATTAAATTGCATAAACTGCGTCTTTTCTTAAACTCATGATCCTCCTGCCTCAGCCTCCCAAGTTGGCAGGATTACAGGTGTGCACCAGAGCCCCTGGCTCCAAGTTTTTTCTTTTTATGAGGACACCAGTCCTGTTGGATCAGGACCCACCCTAATGACCTCATTTAACTTAATTATCTGTAGAAAGACCCTATCTCCAACAAGGCCTCATTGTGAGTTATTGGGAGTTAGGACTTCAACACCTGAGAGTTGTTTTGTTGTTTTGTTTGTTTGTTCATTTGGGTGCTGGGAATTGAACCCAGGGTCTCCAACATGTTAATCATGTGCTCTACCACTGAGCTACAGCCCCAGCCCTAACATAAGAATTATTGAAGGGCCAGGTGCTGTGGCACAGTCCTGTAATCCCAGCAACTTGGAAGACCTTGGCAGGAAAAGCCTAAATTCGAGTCTAGAGGCAGCCTGTGAAGCTTAGCAAGGTCCTGCCTCAAAATTAAAAAGGAAAAGGGGGCTGGAGATGCATTTCTGGGGGTGGAGTGCTTGCCTACCATGCATAAGGCCCAGGGTTCAACCCTGGGTTGAAAAGCAAGTTTGTTTGAAGGGGCACAACTCAATCCATAAGGGAAATGGAGATAGGATTCCCTGAGATAGTGACTAACAGAAGAGGAATAGATGTGGGGTACAGAGCAGAGAACTGATCATCCAAACAAAAACAATTGAGAGCTGGGTGCCATGGTGCACACCAGCTATTGCGAGGCGGAGGCAGAAGCCTCCCTTGAACTCACAAGTTCTAGACAGCTTGGGCAACGTAGTGAGGGCTGCTTGTCTCAAACAAAAATTGGTTGAATTCATGATTCACTTATAATGATACACATTTTAAATTAAATACTATGCTGCCATTCAAAAGTATGATCACATAACTTGGAAGAGTAATCACACAACACAATGTATGAGATAACATTCTGGGAAGAAAACCAACACACACGTACATGAACTCATAGGAACTACATGCATGTGCCTCTGATCACTTGAAAGAAGCGCAGAAAAGCACCCAGTCTTACGAAGATGAGCATATGAGTGAATATTGGCTTTTTAATATGCTAGCCATGAGGGAATTCAATCTGAAGCAATATTAGGACTATTTTTTTTCTTTTTCTTCACAATTTTAGGATTGTTCCAGGCTGCATCCTGGAACTTACTTATTTTTATATCAGTCTGTTTCTTTTGCATAAAAATTCACATTGTTGTTGTTGTTAGGTGCCCTTGAGTCAGTATCCGTCTCATAGCGACCCTCATAGGGTTTTCAATGGCTGACTGTTTCAGGATGTACTTGGAAGTGGATTGCCAGGCCCTTCTCCCATTTCTGTATAAGAGGCCAGGGGTATCACTCAGTGGTAGAGTGCTTGCCTAGCATGTGCAAGTCCCTGAGTTCAATCCCTAGCACTACAAAAAAGACAAAATAATAAATTAAAAATAAAGGTCATTAGATTTTCCCAACTGTTCCCATTACTAGCATTTTTTCATTTCTCCCAGTGTCTTCTCTAAACTAGACACCATACGGAGTGATTTTTTTAAATGCAAATATGGTAATCAAGCTACTCCCAGGCTTTAAAATCTCGTAGGGGTCCCCTTTACTTTCCTTTTGTGCCCTACAAAATCTTCCCGGTCAAGCTCTGGTTGGGCCCTAATGTCACTTCTCAGAATCCTCCTTTCCTCTCTATCCACCAAACACACCCAAGGACTGGCAGTTCACAGACTGCATGCCATCATTCCCTGCCTCCGGTTTGGCCTGGAGCTCTGTGATAGATTGGAAATAGTATTCCCAGTTGTTTGCTTCTGCCCTTTATTAAAAATATACATCCAGCCAGGCTTGGTGGTGCACTTGGGAGGCTAAGGCAGGAGGATCAATGCAAATTTAAGGCCAGCCTGGTACACATAGCAAGTTCCAGGCCAGCCTGGGTTAGACAGAGCCTGTCTCAAAAAAAGGGGGAAAAAAAGTATACACCCATCCCTTTTGTAATACAACTGAGTTGCATGGTGATCCCCCTTATATTCGTGCCCACCCAGAACTTGAGAATTTGACTTTACCTGAAAGTAGGTTCCTCACACAGGTAATGAAGCTAGGGTGATGCTATACTGGATTAGAGTGGGTCCTGATCCAATGGCTGGTGTCCTATTTTTGGTTTTTAAGACAAGGTTTCACTATGTATGTAGTCCAGGCTACCCTTGAACTCTTGGTCCTCCTGCATTAGCCTCCAGAGTGCTGGGATGACAGGGAGGCATCCACCACCATGCCTGGCTCCCAGAACCCATCTT
Source organism: Pedetes capensis (assembly GCA_007922755.1). NCBI lineage: Eukaryota > Metazoa > Chordata > Mammalia > Rodentia > Pedetidae > Pedetes > Pedetes capensis. The sequence continues at coordinate 40,795 of VMDO01004451.1, read as the reverse complement.
CATCTCAGAAAGCCACCATGGTGATGCATGCCTGTCCTCCCAGCAACTCAGCGTGTGTAGGCAAGAGAATTGTGAGTTGGACGCCAGAGGCAGCCTGTGCAATTTAACAAGACCCTGCCTCAAATTAAAAAATAAAAAAAATAGGCTGAGAGTGCAGCCCAGTGGTACAGGACTTGCAAAGTATGCACAAGGTTCTAGGCTCAGCCCCTAAGTGCTGCAAAAGAAAGCAAAGAAAGCTACGCTGGCTTTTTTCTTTTTTTTTTTTTTTAAACAGTTGTACAATTGTTCCTACCTCCTGCCCTTTGCATTTGCTGTTTCCTTGCCTGGAATGCCCATCCCTACCGGTTTAGCTTGGCCAACCCCTACCAATCCTTGAGGTCTCAGCTTCCTCATAGAGTTTTCTGGTTCTCGCAAACACAGTAAGTCTTCCTATTCCTCAATATCTTTACATACTGTGTTTGTTCTTAGTGGTACTTTTCTTAGCTGCAGTTGAATAATTATTAATAAAATTTAAATGTTTATCAGTTAGGGATGGGGGTGTAGCTCAGTGGTAGAGCACTTGCCTAGGATGCCTCAGGCCCTGGGTTCCATCCCTAGTACCTAAAAAAAAAAAAAAGAAAGAAAGAAAAGAAAAAGAAAAAAAAAAGTCCTGCCCCTCCCCTGCTGGACTGGGTAAAATACACACATTCTTAGCACCCTAGCAAAATGCCTGACATGTGGTCTGTGCTTAATACAGGGTAGAAGAATCACTAAATGAATGAGTTCACACCTGTTATTTTTTTGTAGGGGAGTCTATAGGCAGGAAGATTAATTGAATCAGGGTCTGTTTTAATAATTTAATAGGCAGCAGGGGGCATGGGGAAGAGAATGGACTCAGGAACCAGACAATCCTTGTGATTCCATTAGCATGTGGTATAGAGAAGAGTAAAATTCAGAAGAGACAGAAAGTAGAAGAGTGTGTTGGGATACGGGTAGTAGAATGGGGATGCTTTTTTTCCCCTCCTCTCTCTCTCTCTCTCTCTCTCTCTCTCTCTCTCTCTCTCTCTCTGTCTCTCTCTTTCTTTTTTTCCAGCACTTGTGATGGAACCCAGGACCTGAGCAAGCTAAACAAGCGCTCTATCATGGGGCCATAACTTTAACATGGGGAATTTGGTGGTTTGTTTTGGTTTGGTTTGATTTTGGTTTTGGTTTTTTGAGACAAGGTCTCACTATATAGGCAAGGCTGGCCTCCTGTGCCTCTACACCTGGACTTCAGGGAGCTACTTTTAATGAGTAGAGTTTCAGTTTGGGATGAAGAAAAAGTTCTAGAGGTAAGGCTGGGGTGCAGCTCAGTGGTAGGCATAAACTCTGTTCTGGAGATGGATGGTGGGATGCCTGCAAGAAAGTGAATGCACCTAATGCCACTTACACATGCAATCGAAAGGGGCAAAGTTTATGTATTGTATATTGTACCACAATAAAAAGTCTTTAAAAGATTATTTTATCCCAAGCACTGCAAAAAATAAAATTCTTTTTAGGTGCTTGGCATAGATTCAGGGTGATAATATTTGCCATTATTGTTATATATTGGTTGTCTGAAAGGTAAGTGAATAGGTAACAAAGTCAGGATTCTAATCCATTTGACCCCTAAACCTGTAACCTCTTCCTCTATATCATTTCCAACTGATCTGCACTCAAAAATTCCTTTCTTCCTCCTCTTCTCTCCTCTCTTCTCCTCTCTTTTCCTTTTCCATTTCCTTTTCTTCTTCTCATAATGTTATGTTGCCCAGGCTGGCCCTGACCTGCTGGGCTCAAGTTATCCTGCCTTAGCCTCCCAAGGAGCTAGGACTACAGGTAGACCCACTTTGGCCAGCTAAAGAATTTCCATTTGTTTGTTTGCAGTGCTGGGGATGAAACCCAGAGCCCTAGATGTGCTAAGCAAGTGCTCTACCGCTGAGCTACAACTCCAGCCAAGATACTTTAATTTTTTTTTCCTTTTTCCTTTTTCCTTTGTGTGTGTGTGTGTGTGTGTGTGTGTGTGTGTGTGTGTGTATTTGGTTGTTTTGAGACAGGGTCTCAGTATGTAGCCCAGGGTGGCCTCTAACTCATGATCCTCCTACATTAGCTTCCCAAGTGCTGGGATAACAGGTGTGCACTATCACACATGGCTAAGAGACTTTAATTTTTTAGCAATTTTAGGCTTACAAGAAATTTGAATAGGAAGTACAGAATCCTATATGCTCCTCACATAATCCCCCACTTCACCCTATTATTAGTATCTTGCATTAGTGTAGTACCTTTCTTACAACTGATGCATCAATAATACCATATTATTAAAGTCCATAGTTCACACTAGGGCTCCCTTTTTTACTGTACACCATATAGCTTTTTGTTTTATTTTTGAAACAGTCTATGTAGCCCAGGTTGGCCTTGAACTTGAAATCTTCCTGCCTCAGCTTCCTGGGTAGTCAGATTACAGGTGTGCACCATCACACCTGGCCCATTCAGTGGCTTCTGGCAAATATATAATGACATATTCATCATATGGTATTATACAAAATAGTTTCACTGCCCTAAAACTCTCGTGTTCCACCTCTCTACCCCTCCTATTTCACCCAGCCCATCCACAATGCCCTGCCACCACTGCCATTTTTATGATCTTCCTAGTTTTGCCTTTCCTAGGATGGCATACCTGGATTTATACAGGATGTAGTCTTTTCACATTGGCTTCTTTCCCTTAGCAGTAAGTATTTAAGGTTCCTGTATGTATTTTTGTGCTTGATACTTTTTATTACTAAATAATATTCCATCATTTGGAGGTACATACGGCTTACACGTTCACCTGTTGAAGAGTATCTTGGTTGCTTCCCAATTTCAGTGGTTAAGAATAAAGCTTCAATAAACCTCTCTGTGTAGGTTTTTGTGTAGCTGTGTTTCCAAACTCATTTGGGTACATCATATTCCTTTTTAACTTTTGTATTTAGGGACACTTTTTTTTTTTTTTTTTTTTTTTTTGTGGTACTGGGGGTTGATCCCGGGGCCTCACGCCTGCTTGCTTTGCAAGTGCTGGACCACTGAGCTGCACCCCCAGCACTTTTATTTTTTTTTCCTTACTTCCTGAGACAGGGTCTCGCTAAATTACATAGATTTCCTCTAGTCTCGAACTTGCAATCCTCCTGGCTCCGCCTCCCAAACCGCTGGGATTACAGACATGCGCCACCACGCCCAGCTATATTTTCATATATTTCTAAAACTATACAGATATATTTTTTTTGTTTTTGTTGGTACTTGGGAATTACACACAGGGCCTCACACATACTTTGTGAGTGCTCTACTACTGAGTTGCACCCTCAGCCCATTTTTTGCTTTTTGAGTCAGAGAGGGTAATACCAAGTTTCACAGGCTGCCTTTGGCCTTGAACTTGTGATCTTCCTGCCTCTGCCTCTCAAGTAGCTGGGATTACAGGCGGTGCCACCTTGCCCAGCTCAATTTACCTTTTCAAATCAAAATAGTTTATTAGGGTCTGTTGTGGTGGTGCACATCCATGATCCCATCCCCCAGATGCCTGAGTCAGGAGGAACAAGTGGTCAAGGCCAGCTTGGGCTACAGAGCAAGACCCTGTCTTGCTCTGAAAAAAAAATTTTTTTGTTGTTATAAAAGGAGTGTATGTGCATATAAGAAAGTTAGATCATGTGGATGAGAAGGAAATTCATTTTCTTTCTTTTGAAATGACCACTGTTGACACTTTATTGTATGCTTCCCAGATCTTTTTCAAAGTGTATGTACAAGAGGTGTGATCAAAAGATACAGTGAATGTTTAAATTTTAAAAAAATTACGTTGAAAGACACATTGGCATTAATCAAATTAATCCCCTGGCTTTGAACACACTTCTCCCATTGTTCTTGCCACTCTCTGCAGAAGTTCTGGAAGTTCCCTTTCATGTCTTTAGTTTCATCCTTCAACATGACAATACTCCACATCACATACCATTTCTGGAATGTTAATTTCTGTCAAATGAAAATATCATGGTGTGTGTCCTCATTCTCTTATTCCTTAGACCTGGCACCATGCAAATTCTGGCTCTTCTCCTAAGTCAAAATGACCATGAAGAGTGTGTTGGGATACGGGTAGTAGAATGGGACACATTCTACAGGCATGGTGACAAGAACAGTAGGATAAGTGTGTTCAAAGCCCAGGTGAGTATTTCAAGGAGCCTTAATAACAGTGTGTCTTTTACTACTATAAACTTTTAAGCAATGTAAACAATCACCTTATCTTATGATCACACCTTGTATACATACATGCATAGCATCAGTTATTTTATCAAACAAGGGCTTAAAATAACGAGTTTATGGTTATGGTTTTCCTGGTTAGCACTTTGGATTGGGCTACTTCGGGGTTCTGTTGGTCTTGCCAAGGGTTGTTCATGTGGCTGTGGTTTCACTGTGGCTGGCTGTTCTAAGGGGCTTCATTCACATCACTAGTGGTTGAAGCTGGTTCTTGGCTGGGCCTCTCTCCTGTGATATCATCCATCCCTAGGGAGACTGGGGTTCTTCATGGGGCACTAGCAGTGTCCCTGGAGGGCAGGCATGGCAGCTGCAAGGCCTAGGTTTGGATGTTCCATATCCCTTATGCCATGTTCTATTGGTCAAAACAAGCCTAAGGGGGTAGGGAAAGATTCCACTTTTTGGAAACATGCCAAGGGACTAAGGAAATGGATCTCACCGAATGAGCCAGGGACCCTTAGAGATCCCCGAGATCCTCAAAAGGGATCCATGAAGTCAAAACATTGTCATACCACTAAAATGTTGTCTTTACTCCAATTCTCTCAAGTGTACAAGGGAGTTCTCCAGGTGTGGCACACAAAATGTGACTTTGCAACAGAGTGAATGAAGAAACACAATGAGAATTAGCTGCCTTCTATTAAGCTAGATGGGCTGGGATTTAGCTCAGTTGGTAGAGCGCTGCCCTGCCGTCTCTGAGGTCCCGAGTTCGATTCCCAGCACCACAAAAATGGGAGGACATGGCAATCCACTCCCGAGGCAATCCCGAAAAACAATCTGCCATTGAAAACCCTATGAGGGTCGCTATGAGTCGGACACGACTCGACGGCACCTAACAACATTAAGCTAGATGTTGAGACTGACAAAACTGTCAGACAATGCCCATCTTGAATTTTATTTTTATTTTTCATAAAAATTTTATGTTGACATAGTAATGTCTTTTAAATATATTTTCATATGGTAACTATTGATAGACATATCTGCATAAACAAAAATCTGTCACATCTTTAGTAATTTAAGACCATAAAGAGCTCCTGCTATGGCTTGAATATGGTTTGTCCACTCCAAAGCTCACATTGGAGTTTAATTGCCATCCTGAGGAAAGAGGGTGGGAATTTAATCTGATCCTAGTGTTTAAAGGTAGGGCACTTGGGAGGTGATTAGGATTAAATAAACAATGGGATTGTTGGGTTGTGTGGAGAGTTTGATGTTTGATCTTGTAAGAAAGTTTTATTTTGTATCTCACCAGTAGTATGTGACAGGTCCCATATTCCAAATCAGGGTAGAGTGCCAGGATTGAACACTGTTGGTTTTATAAGAGAGGGCTGGGTGGGTAGTTGGACAGCAAGGCACTTGCCTAGCACCTGTGAGGCCCTGGGTTCCATCCCCAGCACCATTAAAAAAAAAAAAAAAAAAAAGAGCGAGACTAACACACACACACACACACACACACACACACACACACACACCCACCCACCCACCCATACACACTCCCATCTCCTGCTATGAGATGCCCTGCCCCACTTGCAGACTTCACCAGCAAGAAGGCCATCACTGGAGGCAGTTCCTTGACCTTGAATGTCTAGGACCCTCATAGCTTATCTGACTGGTATTATTGGCAACAGAAAATGGACTAATACAGTTCCTCAGCTCACAAATGGTTGAGGATCACTGGCAAAATGTATAGGCATACCAAGTATCTCATGGACATTTATGCAAAGAATCTTTTTCTTTTTTTTTTTATTTTAATTTTTGTGATACTCGGGGTTGAATCCAGGGCCTCGCGCTTGCATGCTTTGCAAGTGCTGGACCACTGAGCTGCACCCTCAGCCCATTTTTTTACTTTTTGAGACAGGGTTTCACTAAGTTATGCAGACTGCCTGTGGTCTTGAACTTGAGATCCTCCTGTCTCTGCCACCCAAGCTGCTGGGATTACAGGCATGTGCCACCATGCCTGGCTATCACTTTCTTTTTTAATAAAAATAGTTTATTTTTGTGGCACTGGAAATTGAACCCAGGGTCTTGTGCTTATTAAGGGTGTGCTCTACCCAAGCTGCTCAGTTGGTGGAGTGCTGCTCTTGCAGTCTCTGAGGTCCTGGGTTCAATCTCCAGTACCACAAAAATGGGAGGACCTGGCGGCTTACTCAAAACAATTAGCCATTGAGAACCCTATGAATAGCAGAGATGCACTAAGAGTGCCAGGCATGGTACAGTCAGGGAGTGTTTTATTCTGTGTACATAGGGTTACTATGAGTTGGACCAGACTCGATGGCATCTAACAACTACCCAAGCTATATCTTTGGCCCTATCCTGTAAACTTTTTACCAGTGGTTACCACTTAAATCTTCATTTTAATAGCCAGTCCATATTCTAATTTCCCCAATTGTCCAAACATGTCCTTATACAGCTGGTTTGTCCAAATTGGGATCCAGACCAGGACCTTGTCTGGCATCTGCCTAAGCCCTCAACTTTTTTTCATTGAACATGTCTGGTAGGTCTCTTTGTAACAGCTCAGGCAGCCACCTCATTCTTTTTGACACATTATACAAATGTATACTTTAAATGAGTCTCTACTGATGGAACCCTTAATGCTATAATGCACATCCTTGCACACATACCCAAGAACTGGGGTGAATCTACAGAAAACAGAGACATTGTCTTCAAAAGACAACCCTATGCCCAGACACTAATAACCACACCTTCTCTCTATATCACAATAGGTATGTCAAGTGGACTAGATCTCGCTCTTGAGCAGATTGGCTTGAGCAGTGTTTACTTGCATCTGGGTAAGCCTCCAAGCCAAATTATCATTACAGTTCTAGTTGACACAGTAGTGGCTTGTCACACAGTGGTGGGGGGAAATGAGTGGGCAGGTGGGCAGGAAAGTACAGTGGAAGCAGGAAAATCAGCCCCATAGGAGGAATTTTAAGAAATGAAACGTGGTGGGGTTGGAAGGGCAGAATGGGAGAGTGGGCTGGAAAGTCTTGGGCAATTTTGGAAGGAGCCATAGGCAAAAGTAACATGTTCAGATTTGTTTCAAAGATGTCTCAGAGAGGCCCAAGGTGTGGCACTCAGGAGGCCCCAGGTTTGATCCCCAGCAGCATACACACACACAAAGCCTTAGCAACAGTAGGGGTTTCGGCACTATGGTAAGGCAGTGCTTGGCGCCTGTGATGCTCTGGGTTCCAGCACCACACACACCCCAACACAAACACATCAGAAGCTATTACTATGCAGTATGTTAGAATGGCTAGAATTTTTTTAAAAATTCAAAATACCAAGTTCAATCATGGTGCTCTAACCTGATTTGGAATATAGGACCTATCACACACCACTGGTGAAATACAAAATAAAACTTTCTTACAAGATTAAACATCACTCCATACAACCCAGTAATCCCATTGTTTTTATCTAATCCCATTGATATTTATCTGAGAGAAATAAAGCCATGTCCATACCACCTGTATGCAAATGTTTATAGTGGCTTTATTCATAATTACTAGTAAACGACCCAAATGCCTCTCAATGGGTGAATTTTAGGATACAGGGATACACCGATACATTCGAGTAGTTAATAAAATGAAGTGTTGAATCATGAAAAAATCTAAGGTATTATGCTACGAAGCAACTTGAAAAGCTGCATACTCTGGAAAAGGTAAAACACTCCATGAACTGCAATTTGTTCAGTGATGGCTGGGAATGGGAGCTGACATGAAGAAACACTGGAAATTTTCTTTTTGGAGAACCATAAACTTTGCTATATGTAAATTACTTATCAATAAAATTGATTTAGGGGCACTCTTGCACATTACTGTAAGTATAAACTGGTAGAGCACCTAGAGGGTGGTGTAGGACTATCTAGAAAACCCTTACCTGCTATCATGATTCTGAGGTCACATATAACTCCATGATACACATACTGTTGCTTAGGTTAAGTGCTACAGTACCCTGTTCCTGCACCCACCCGGTGGCCTATGTTGACTTCACAATACCAATTAGGATTAAAATGCATAAGTCCTTTGACTCAGCAAAAAGTCACAATTACCTCAGAATTTATTCTAAGGATACTGGCCTGTTTGTGTGAATACTCCAGGTTGTTTACTCCAATACGATAACTGCAAATGACAGGAAACCAATACCTGTAGGATGGAGTAGTACCCCAAGGAGCAATACAGACAGATGCTTGTTATGGAATCACCAACATATCAACTGTTTAACTGGATACAAATTTTTTTGGCTAAGAAAAAGGTAACTAACCAATGATTCTCATTTTTTTTTGTGTACTTCTAGAGACTTCAGAAACAATGAGTAGGGAAGGCTAAGAACTGAGCAAATGTGGGAGAAATGGATTCTCATCTGAGGATGGTCTAGTACTGACATGTTTAGGAATGATGGAGAAAATGTCACTATTTCATACTGTTTTAAGAGTTGGAGGGGGGCTGAGAAGCCAGCCACTAAGAATAATCCTGAAGCCAGTAATGTTGTTCTAAAGCTGAGTGTAAGTTCCACTGCAGATCCCACTCCCCTCCAATCCCACTATAAAGGGAAAAAGTGGAACTCTACTTCCAATCAGGTAAGAATTCTTTTAAAGACTAAAAATAAAACCAGCGGGTGGGGGAGAAAAAGACACAAACAAAATGTATCTGTTATTTAATTAGGATCTTGGTAAGCAATTTAGAACACCAATTTGTGAGGATAAATTCCATTCGTCAGAGCAAAAAGGGATCGCATGTAGCCCTGGAGCTGAGGAACAGCTTTGATTTTTGGTAAAATTTGCATGTCCACAGTTTTCTGATCAATCTTGCGCTGCTCTGTAATCTCGTATTTCTAAAGAGAAAAATTAAACATTTAAAAACAGGCACAAGTACTAAGCTACTCAGTTAAGTAAGGAATCAATCCTATCTCACAAGCATTTATGACCATGAACATCTATTAGAACACAAAGGCAATTTTGATAATCCTTCACTTAAGAGCTATGAAATACCATGTTTCCCCCACTCCCCAGTACCGGGATTGAATTTAGGGCCTCACACATGCTCTGCAAGCACTCTACCGCTAAACTCCAGCCCCAGCCTATTATTTTACTTTTTTTAACTTTGAAGATAGGGTATTGCTAAATTACAGAGGTTGCCTTTGGCCTCAGCTTGTGATCCTCCTGCCTTCACCTCCTTAGTCGCTGGAATTACAGGTATGCACCTACTTCAATATGTATACATACTTCAATATGTACCAATGGCAAATAAGGACACATCTCCAATACAATGGTAGCAGTAATTCCTAAACGGGTCCTCCAAAGCCTCAGGATTCTGAGTTGTACTCCCAGTCATGAGAAAGAATTAGTGTTTAGAAGAATCTAGAATAATACTAAGTACTTCCCAGATATTCCTCATCATTCCTCTTTCTTCCTTTTTTGGTGTATAACTGCTACCCCTCTCTATTTGCACTCCTGAGTAAACGAATCAGTGGCATTACAGGACAGAATCTTACCTCTTTCTCTGTTTCGAAGATCTCACCTTCCTGGTGTCTGGGCTTCCGCAGCTTCTTCTTCTTAAAGTAAGCATCGGTGAGGTGTTTTGGAATTTTCACGTTGCTGATATCAATTTTTGTGGAGGTGGCAATAACAAATTTCTGGTGTGTTCTACGCAGAGGAACTCGATTGAGGGAAAGAGGTCCTAAGGAAAAAAACCAGTAACTTTAGTGAGGTGAAAGGGAAATACTCATTAAGAACTGACTTTGGGTAGGCATAAGTCTTAGAAAATTTCTAAACTGTTTCAAGATGTTTGTCCTGGGCCCTTCTCCCCTCAAATCTTTTCAAGTGACACAGGTGGGAAAAAGGCAGTCACTTGTAAGTTGGTCAAAATCACAGGTCCCTGATATCTTGAGTAATGCTTGCCTAGAACGAACAATTCACTTTTCATCTGTTTACAAACTTCACCCTGATGTCAAATAACAGCCCAACTGCAAGTTTATGCAGAATGATTTCCCTGGGGCCAGCTGATCATTCTGTATTCTGGGCGGCAGTTACTTACTAGGTCACTACAAATAATTTAAAACTCTCTCATACACAAGGCAACAAAATAGGGACCAGAAGCTCCTGGCATTAAGAAAATTCCACATAGGCAGTAGCAAATGTGTACACTACAAGTGCTTAAAAATCTAAGTTTCAGAGAATATAAAAATCCAAGAATTTTCTTACCAGTTACAAGTAGCAAGCCACTGCTCAGCTGCTTCAGGAAAACCACTCTCTGTAAGGTAAACAGAAAGTAGCTTTGGGCAATTAAAAAGTGACTTCTGAATCAATCAAAGCACAGGCACTAGATGTGGTAAAGAAAATTTCTAAATATATATGGTCCAACGGCTCAGGAAGCCACCATACTAGGTAACAGAATATAAACACATTTTGAGCAAATGTACGTGTGTCATTTGTAAAAAGTAATACAACCAACAGCCAAGAAATGACTAAGCAATTATGTTATGGATTAAACTTACTTCAAAGAAAATGTTTATAGTTGGTGAAAAAGGCATAAAAAACTATAGGAACAACCATCTCTATGCTCTGCTACTAAGTGACTGGGTTGTTTCTCATCATGGACCACCACCACCCACCACCACTCCAACACATACAACATAAAGAAATTTTATACCAAAGTATTAACATGCTATGACCAAGCCCTCCTGCAACTTCGGGGAAGCTCCACAGGTGGAGGCGTTTTGCTCACCTTGCCTCTGTGGCGCCCAGTGAGGATGATCAGGATGGTCCCGGGGGTGATGCTAGCGCGCAGCTTTCTCACATGTTGAGAGAAGGGTTTTTTGCCATGGCTCAACAACTTCCGTGGCACATCTTCTGTAGGGTAATATCTAGGCTGGAGAGAGTCCAGGGATCCAACTCATTTCAATGAGACATTCAGATCAGTATAGCTGAGTTTGGGGTCACTGAAATCTCTGCTACAGTCTTTTTACTGATTTGAAATGCAAACGTTTTACTTACACTATTCCCTTTTCATTTTCTGCAACTAGATTTTAAGTTTGAAAAGGTCAAGACTGCTTCTGTATCTTCTATATGCAAAACTCAGGATGGAAACCATTTAACAAAAAAGAGCTGAGTGCTGACAAAAAGAGTGTAAAACAAATGAACTCTGTAAACTTGGGATAAAGCCAAACTTCAGAGATGACATGGCAAGCTACCTCTCTACAGCTGTGTGACACAAGTTTTCCTAGAGTTGCTGACCTTACACTCCTTCAGACAACAGGCTGACATACTATATTTTACATGCCAGGAGGAGGAAAGCAAACTAAAATAAAAGTGGGAAACACAGCTTGCTCTCCAATTCATATAAACTATGTCATGCCCACCACTTCATCTGACCCTTACAACAGCATCAACACGTCCTACTCTCCCTTTATCCACGGAAACAAAATGCACAAAACTAGACATTAGGCTCACTTATTGTAAAAAATAAGACACCACAAAAGTACTAAAAATGACAACTGAGAATAACCCTCTAACCCTTTTTGGAGTGCTGGGGATTTGACTCCCAAGCTTCACACATGCTAGGTAAGCGCTCCCCACTGAGTTATATCTCTAACTACAACACATTAGTGCACTGTCTCATCTTCACACAAGCCTCACAGAAACAAAGCTCAAACAAATAACCTTACTTAAGGTTAAATAGCATTAAAGCCAAAGTCGCAAGCCCAAACCTTTTATCTTCAATTAGCAATTCACTGGAAAATGAACTTATATAACATGAATGCACAAAAACTTCACAGCATTCACATTCAACCTAGAAATCCATTTCACAGTCCCCATAATCTTACCATTTTGCGAAGCTTAACCACCCGGGTACCACCATTCTTGTCACCACCAACAGGTTTTGTGACAGTATCAAGAACTTTCACTTTCCTTCTCTTTTCAACCTATAAAGACAAATCATCAAAAAATGAGAGGCAGACAAGGTTAAGACATAATGGTCAGTGTTTCCCCTCTTCCCTTACCTTGGATTTAGCAGCTGAGTACTTCTTCTTGTACATGGCTTTTCTGGAATACATAGCAGATCGGGAGTATCTGCCAATTCCTCTAACCAGGACAGGGTTTCTGCTGGAGTGGGGCTTCCCCTTCCTAGGCTTTTTAGCCTTCGGGGTATCCTTTTTGGCCGTGCCCACAGCTTTCTTAGCTGCAGGTTTCTTCTCCTTAGTGTCCAGTTTCTCAGCTTTTTCGCCCGCCATCTAAAGGTATTTATTAACAAACAAATAAAAGGCGATTCACCCATCAAACCATAACAAAGTAATATTAAGGTCGTATACAGATGGGCCAGGCTTCCCAAGTACAAGTATGTCAGCCTCCCAAACTCCACACCTCTCCCCTAACCGTCACTGGATCAACTTTTAGGTTGTCTACCCAAAACATTATAAACTTTTGAAGATTTGGAAATATAGCCGGTAGGTCTTTGCTAAATATTTAGAAGTTAAAAAGGTTTCTACGGCATGAATTTATTATTCCTGCTTTACGCATTAGAAAATATGATTCTTTAACAATGTACTCAAGTTAGCAGCACTGAATCAAGAACTTGAAACCGTCTGCTTTCAGGGGCTTTGCTCTCAACTTTTAAGGCCACTGCCTCACTGAAGAAAGTCTGTCCAGAGAGTGAGGACACAATCTGCCCAAACTCGGCCCAGATTAAAATAAGCACTATAACCAAGTAGTAGTTTACGGCCGGAGACGTGGGAAGAGGGGTAAGGAACTTCTGGTGTCAGCCGAATCTCAACGTGGCTGACACAAGTCCAGCGGCTAATTCTAGAAACTTGACCTAGGATTTCGGAGTGCGAACCGCTGCCTTGTCCCTGAAGACCCACCAGCCCGCTACGGCGTCCCGCAGGGATCCCACTTCCCCTAACCTAAGAAGGTAGGCAGCATCTGGAGCCTCCACCGAAATCCACCTCACCCTCTTTGCTCCCCGCCGCCAGCTCAGGAGAAAAGAAATAAAGCGTCTAGCAGGTCACACGGCTGACCCTGAGCATATCCGACCCCTGTGAGGGTCGACTTAAAGTCCTCCAGCTTCAGATGGCAGAGGATTGCGGTCCTGAAGTCGAGTGTTGCAAAGAGGCCCGCCATTCTTACCTTGCAAGATGGGAAAAAGAACTGGGTTCCCGGCTTCCGGTCTATAGGCAAAGACGCGATTGTGTAGTCTCACTTCCTTCTGGGTCTGGGGCATTATGGGAAATGTAGTTTTCCCTCTATCGTGTGACCTGTAATAAGTCCTGGTTGGGAAGCTATTGCATGCTCCCCTACCACTGTGATGCCTGATCTGGTCAGATCTAGGAAGCTAAGCAGGGTCGGGCCTAGTTAGTGCTTGGATGGGAGACCGCCTGGGAACACCAAGTGCTGAAGGCTTGAGAGAAGGACCTGGCAACCCACTCCCCAAAATCAATCTGCCATTGAAAACCCTATGAATAGCAGAGAAGGACTGACAATAGTGTTTCGCCTGTATATAGAGTCACTATGAGTTGGATGCTGGGATTTAGCTCAGTTGGTAGAGCGCTGCACTGCAGTCTCTGAGGTCCCGAGTTCAATTCCCAGCACCACAAAAATGGGAGAAGGGCCTGGCAATCCACTCCCAAAGCAATCCTGGACAGTCAGCCATTGAAAACCCTATGAGGGTCGCTATGAGTTGGATACCGACTCGACGGCACCTAACAACAACAACAGCAACATGAGTTGGATACCGACTTGATGACACCTAACAACAACAACATACATCTTGAGTCAGGGTCTTGATAAATTATGCAAGGCTGCCTCTGGCCTTGAAGTTGAGATTGTCCTGCCTCAGTTTCCAGAGACGCTGGGGTTACAGTCATATGTCACCATGCCTGGCTGTCTTGAGATTCCTTTAAACCAGGTACTGTGCTAGACTGTGGGCATATAGAGATGAAGAAGACAATGACTTTGTCTTAAAAGGAGCTCACAACCTAAGGGAAGAGACAAGACATTTCAACCAATAATGATACTGAAATGTGTTAGGTGCTGATAGAGGTATATTATTTTCAGAAAGTGGTCAGAGTGTGTAGAGAGAGTGTTCCTTGGAACAACTCCTTAAGAGTTGGAGCTTGCTCTTGTGTGACATTCAGTTTTCTTCTCTCTCTTATGGAGAAGAGTTTGAAGACAATTTGAGGCCTAGAGAAATAAATTTTGGAAGGCAAGGATGCAAGAAACTGGAAGAGGACTTTAGAAACTTCCAGATTGTGTGACAATGTGGGTATAGGCTATACTTGGAAAGGCCTCGTGTACAAATGGAAGGATTTCAATTTAATGCTAAAAATGTATTTGAACTTCCTTCAGGGGAAGGACATGATTTGATTTATATTCTAGAAAGAGCATTCTAGCTGCACAACACTGAATACAGGAAAGTCTAGGAATCTAATGGTTACTGCATTAAAAGAACTTGTAGTTTAGAAAAGAGACAGATGAGAACCAGTATTTATCAAGTCCTCACTTTGCCACTCACTGATGTAGGTACTTCACAAACCTACTCTATGGGGCAGGTAATATTTTGATCCCCAATTTACAGAGAAGGAAACAGAAGCAGAGGAATGGATTGCTTGTTTATGGACACCCAGGCAGACAGATCTAGGGCTTAACTCCTTTCTGACTCTTCCTCTTATAGTTGTAATGAAATATGTTAGGTTCTAAGCTTAGCTAAGTGTCTTGAACTGTGAGAATAGATAAGGTTCCTATCCCAGAGGAAGTGGTATCTAGTGTGAGGTCTGAGGCAAAAACTAGCATTCATGTGGAGGGAGGTCAGGAAGAACCCTCCAGGGAGAGGAAGCAGATTGTTTAAAGGCCTGAAATTGGGACACACTGGGAGCACAGTATGTGTGTGTGTTTGTGGGGGCGGGGGACGGGACGGGGACTGAAATTTACTCAATATGGCTTAGTCATAGAGAATGACGTGAGTGGTGGGGAAGTGAGGGGCAAGTGGAGTGAGCAGGGACCAGACAAACTGGTTGTTCAAAAAAATTTAGACCTCATCCCAAAAGCAATGAGAAATCCTTGAAGGATCTGATGTAGGGAGTGATTAGTATAACTATAGGTCAAGACACAGTTCAGTCTAGGTATCCACAGGGGATGGGTTCCAGGACTCTCCAACAGGATACCAAAACCTGCAGATGCTCAATTCTCTTCTATAAAATGGCACAGTATTTGCATTTAACCAACAAACATTTTCCCACATACTTTAACCTAGAGATGACTAGGTGACTTATGAAATCCAATACAGTGTAAATAGTCATTATACCGTATTGTTTAGGGCGGAATGACAAGAAGAAAAATCTGTGCATATTCTGTACAGATCCAATTTTTCTTTCCAAAATTGATTCCTACTTAGTTGACTCCTAGGATACAGAGCTGCTGATATGGATGGTCGGCTGCACTTTATTATGCAGACAAAGGGTTAGGAAGAGTAAGCCTGCAGGTCTAAGATGAGTTCAGATGTTGTTGGATTCATCTCAGTGGCCAGGATTTAGGTGGCTGGGCAATTTTTTGTTGAATAGCTATTACCTAAAATAAATTGGCATACATCAAAGGTGAATTTTATAAGGGTTTATCAGTGCTGAAGCAGTTATGATACTGAATGAGAGGTCTTTCTATAGGAGTGAGATGGGGAGCATTTTTGTTGTTTTTAGGTGCTGTTGAGACACAGTCCTACTCATAGGGACCCTCATAGGGTTTTCAATGGCTAATTGTTTCAAAGTTGCTTTAGGAGTGGATTGCCAGGTCCTTCTCCTGTTTTTGTGGTGTTGGAGATCTAACCAAGGGCTTCAGAGAGCTCAGAGCAGCACTCTACCAACGGAGCTATCCCCCAGCCCATGGGGAGCATTAGGAGAAAAAAATGAAGATTTTGGAGCTATGTGGATGTGGATAAAAATTCTGGCTCTGCCATTTACTGAACCAGTGATCTTTAATCAGCCATGGGGGTGTTCATCAAGTAAAAGCCCCACCTTCTCACAGTAGTCTGTGCCATTTTGTCTCCAACTTGGGACACTGTGGTATTCCATTATTCTGAAGTGGTCTGTTTCCAGCCTTGTCCTCTTCTAATTAATTAATTAATTAATTAATCCTTGCCCACTTGATCTACTCTTCAGAGTAACCAAAGTAAATATTTATTTAATATTTATTTATTTATTTATTTATTTATTTTTGAGATGGGGTCTCCTTGTGTAGTCTAGGCTATCCTGGAATTTGCTATGTAGACCAGTCTGGCTTTGAACGTGAGTTGATCCTCCTTCCTCAGCCTCCCGAGTGAGTGCTAGGATTACAGGTGTGTGTCACCATGCCCTGCTCAAAGTAAATATTTTTAAAAACATACATTATGTCCTTCTTTTACTTGAAATCTTCCAATGACTCTCCATTTCACTGAGTAAAAGCCACAATTATTTAGATAACTTGTAGGACACCACCATCTTTAAACATTTCTAGGCTCATCTACTCGTTTCCCTTCACTTCCCTCTTTATTCTGCTTAAACCAGAGACCTCTTGACTTTTATTTTTTATTTTTATTTTTTTGTAATACTGTGGGTTGAACCCAGAGCTTCGCCTTTGCATGCTCTGCAAGTACTGTTCCACTGAGCTGCACCCCCATCCCTTTGTTTTTTTTTTTTTTTTTTTTTTACTTTTTTTTGAAACAGGGTCTCACTAAATTACACAGACTGCCTCTGGTCTTGAACTTGAGATTCCCCTGCCTCTGGGTCCCAAGTCACTGAGATTACAGGTGTGTGCCACCATGCTGGGCCAATTTATAAGTTTTAAAACACATGCAGGGCTAAGGTATTGTGGTGCTTGTTTTCAAGTAAATTTTATTTTACTCAATAACAGCTTCAAATACAAGAGTAGTGATCCTGACAATTTAGACATTCTGAAGAGAAGTCATTAAGTGCTTCCTTTAAGTGAAAAGGTGAAAGTTCTCAACTTAAGAAGAAAATAAAAATCATATGCTAAAATATAAGAATGAATTTTCTGTCCTGAAATTACAAAATTTGTCCTAGTTTTACTGACACCTCAAACTGCAAACGTTATGGCCACCATGCAAGATAAGTGACTAGTTAAGGAAAAAGCATTAAATTTGTGGGTGAAAAATACGAACAGATAACGTATTCCCATTCACAGCAATATGTTGCTCCAGAAAGCACTGAGCTTATACAATTGCTTGTTATTGCTGTTAATCTATTGTGCCTAATTTAGAAATTAAACTTATTGTCGGTATGTATGCATAGAAAAAACCCAGAGTATATATAACGTTTGATGCTGTCACAAATTTTCAGCATCCACTGGGGGCCTTGGAACTACTGCACTCCCATCGCGTTTTCATGCCTTTTCATTATGCCCTTTAAGATCTCCATTTCGCATACATACACACACACACACACACACACACACACACACACGATGCCTTTATATAAATCTTTGTATATATGTTGTTGTTTGTTTTTGTTGTTGTTAGGTGCTGTCGAGTTGGTATCTTACTCATAGGGACCCTACGTATGGCAGGTGAAACACTATTGTCAGTGCTACTCTGCTATTCATAGAGTTCTCAATGGCAGATTGATTGGGAGGGGGTTTCGAGGTCCTTCTCCCAAGCCTACAGTATCTGGTGTTCCCAGGCGGTCTCCCATCCAAGTGCTAACCAGGCCCGACCCTGCTTAGCTTCCGAGATCTGACGGGATCGGATGCCACAGGGCTACCGCTGCAGGCTCTTGTATATATACGTATATGAAATTATCTGGTTTACTGTAGCTTCTCTCACGAGAACACAGGGATTTGTTGTTGTTGTTATTCAGTTACATCCTTGTAGTCTAAAACTGCCTAACAAGTGGAAAACACTCAACAGAAGTCTAACTGTAATAACAGCTAACAGTTATGAAGCATTTACCATGTAAGGCCAGGCCCACTAAGGTCTTTCCATATTTAATCCTCACAATGACCCTATTTGCTGCGGTCCAGCCAGGTGAAGGGGAGAGCCAGGGATGAAGGAGACGAAGAGGCCAAGACTGATGGTCTTGAGCAAAACTTTATTCTCTAAACTCTAGTTTATATAGTAACTCAGGGAGATAAGAGACAGCTCACAAGGTAACTGCAGTCAAAAAGTTATCAACTTAGTTAGCATTGCAGAAACAGATTAAACCTAAAGAGACAATGAGGGAACCAAGGCCTCTTGACGTGCTGATGTCTTACTCCACAGGTAGCAGAGCTTCCTGTTATGGTCAGTCTGTCACGTAGCCATTTATGCAGGCATTGCTTTTAGCTCACGTCGGGCCTAGGGCTCCGGACACCTATTAATAAAATAAAATCACTGTCCTTATTTTACAGGAATTAAGGAACGGAGGAGCCTGAGACGATGAGAAACGAAGTCACCTTCCTAAGGCTATCCAGTCCCTAAGGAGCGCAAAGATGTGTGGGAGGAAATGAATGAAACTTGACTTGGCGGTTGGCCCCGGGACAGACACCGAGTGGCGGGGGTGGGGGGGGGGGGGGGGGGAACACGATACGGACGGACACGAGGACACGGACCCAATGGAGTGCGAAGGGTGCGGAACGAGTGGCCCGCATCCCATAGCCGACGTGTGCAAAAGGAAACCCTCGCGCTTCAGATACTGCGCGGCTGAGACCCGACAAGCGCCACCCCACTGCCATCCATCCAGCCTCCGGCCCACGGGAAGCCGGAAGTGGCGGTGGGAGTCGCGCGGGTGACGCCACCCTGGCGCCGCCGGCGAAGGGCGGGGGAGGGGGGTGGAGCGAGCCGGGCCGGGGGGCGGCTGCACAGCGTCCGGGATCCCCAGGCCTGGAGCGGGGGGATCTGCGCGCGGTCGGCTGGCTCTGCCCCTCGCGTCCGGCCCGGAGCGGGCCTCCGTGTGGCCATCCCGATGTGACGGGACCCGGCGGAGCCTGAGCGAGACGCGCGGCGCTTGCGGAGCCGGAGGCGGGAGGAACATGACATCGCGGAGGTGAGGCGCCCCGAGTGGCCCGGCCGAGGCCTCGGCCCGGTCCCCGCCGCGTGCCCTCGGCCGGGCCGTGGAGAAAGTGGGGGACGGTGACGCCCCGGCCTGGCTGGGGGCTGGGGTCCCGGATGCGAGGCGCCCGCTTCCTCTGACCCCGCGCACGCCCGGGGGCCCGGCCCTGCGCGCCCCCCACCCCTCGGGTCCCCATTCATTTCCTGCCTCCCAGAGTTCCGGCTCCCGCAGCCCTGGGGTGCCGGTCGGGACCCGGGCAGGTAGAGCGGCCGGGGGAGGGGGGGGGGACGTGGACGCTGGCGGCCCGGCCCGGCGCCGCATTCCTGACCCATTGCCTCATGAGAATTGCCTCATGGTGAAGCCGAAATAACCCCGCTCGCCGGGGCGGCTGCTCGGCCACCCTGCGGCGGGCTTGCCTTTGGGGGCTTCGCACAGGATCCCCGGTCCTTCTCTACTCCCGTTTGCATCTCCCTTTCCCCCCAGCTCCTCACGTGCCAGAAATGGAAAAACTGACGGTACCTGCAGCAGCTAGAAGTATTTCCTTCCTCTGCGATCTTCGCTTGGGGAGGAAGGAGAGAAGGGAGCTTTATCTAGTTATTTAATTCTTCACTGCAGCCTTAAAAGTCAGATAACTGTAGTGGTTCTCGTCTTACGGATGTGGAAACTGAGGCTCAGAAGTAACTAGTAAACGGCAAGGTTTGAATTTAAGGGTGAGAAGGATTAGTGAGGTAATGAGGTCCTTTGAAAGTTCAGTGTAATACTACCACTCAGAGTTAACATTTACTTAGTTCTTACGAGAAGCAAAACATGTTTAATCCTCACAACAGTCCTGTGAGGCCAGTAGAATTATCCTTTTCAAAAGATGAGTAAACTGAGTTTCACAAGTTAAGCAAATCGCTTTATGTCACTCCTCTAATAAGTGGTGGAGCTGGAATCCCCGATGTTAATTACTATGTTGCCATTGCTATTTTATAACTATTGCTAATCATTTGTAAACCTTAATTTTGTTGCTAAACACTATTGTGATCTCTGGTTTTTAAATAATGATCCTGCTGTTTTGTACCACCGTTCTCACACACCCCCACCCCCGTATTGGGGGTTGAACCCAGGACCTTGCGCTTGCATGCTCTGCAAGTGCTGGACCACTGAGCTGCACCTCCAGCCCATTTTTTTTTTTTTACTTTTTGAGACAGTGTCTCGCTAAATTACGCAGACTGCCTCTGGTCTCCAGTTTGCGATCCTCCTGCCTCCGCCTCCCGAGCCGCTGGGATTACAGGTGTGTGCCACCGCGCCCGGCAGCACCATTCTTTTTATACTACTCACACATAAGACCCCAGATCGTCCAGTGATGGTCACTGCCTTAGAGATTTGAAAAATAGTTTTAAGCAGTTAGGGCTGTTTGAGTGAAAGTTTTCAAAATATTAGGAATGTCTTCTCAAAACGCACCTGCATGTTATTTATTCATGGATCTAGAACAAAATGAAGAAAAAAAGAAAATGAAAATTCTTAGGAAGTGAGGGACTTGGACAGGTCTCTTGGCAAGTGCTTGCAGATCTGGGTAATATATAATGCATTTCAGCAGAACAGTGTATAGCTTTAAATGTTCTAATTCTTTAGGGAGCTTTTAAATGAAACAGTTGTCTATTCTTTAATCTGTCAAATAGTCATTGAACCTTTTGTTCCTTGTGCGTGCTCTTCCAGACAAGTAAGGATCTGCTGCTTTAGGAGACAAAAAGACTGGCGATTGGGAGTGGGGAAGGGGGCCGGGTAGTAATAGACCCTGCATTGTCGGCCTTGTTAGTTTACAAGCAGGAAGTGTGGGGTAGCCAAAGCAGCAAGTAGTGAAGATGACAGTTTGAAATGGAATAATTCCTTCTCCCCCTCAGCCCTGACATCACTTACTTACTTGTGATGGAAAAGAAGCGTGTGCCATCTAAAAAATCAGGCTATGGAACATAACACACATAATTGGTGATTATTTGTTGTTTTTTGTAAGGCTGTTTTTTATTTATTAATTTTGTGGTTTTTGAGATGGGATCTTGTTATGTAGCTCAGGCTGGCCTTGAACTAAAGATATTCCTGCCTCAGTCTCCCTACTGTTGGGAATACAGGTGTGTACCATCATGCCTGGCTTTTGTTTTTATTTATTTATTTTTAAATCGACTTTGTTGAGATAAATAACATGCAATAAATTGCATATATTTAAGTGTACAGTTTGATACGTTTTGTTGTATATATACATTTGGGAAACCATCACCACAGTCAAGATAATGAACATATCCATCACCCCTTGGGAGGTTTCCTTGTGTCCTTTCTAATCACTCCTTTGTTCCCAGGTGCCTCCTGTTCTGCTTTCTGTTACTATATGTTAGTTTGCATTTCCTAGAATTTTATATAAATGGAGTTAGATAGTGTGTATTCCTTTTTTGTCTGACTTCTTATTTTCAGCACGATTCTGCTGAGATTCAGCTATGTTCTAGTGTGTGTCAAAAGTTTATTACTTTTTACTGCTTAGTTATACAGTATTCCGTTGAAGGATATACTGCAGTATGCTTATTCACCCACCTATGGATGGACATTTGATTGTTTCCATAGTTTGGCTGTCACAAATAATAGATGCCCTGAATGCTTGTGTACACGTGTTTGGATAGACACATGATTGTATTTTGCTTTGGTAAATACCTACAAGTGAAATGGCTGGATCATATAGTAGAAGTATATTTAACTTTTTCAGAAATTTGTCAACTTGTTTTAAAAAATGGTTATACAATTAATACTCCTAGTAGCAGTCTATGAGAGTTGCATACAGTTTGTCCATGTCCTTGCCAACACTTGGTATAGTCAGTTTTTCTTTTTTTTTCTTTTTTTTTTAAATTTTAGCCATTTTAGTGGATGTGTCATGGCATCTCATTATAGTTTCAATTTATATTTTCCTTAATCCCTATTAATATTGATGGTCATTTCATGTGCTTATTGGCATCTGCACAGTTTCCTTGATGACATGTCTGTTTGTTCAAACCTTTGGCCTATTTTTGCAGTTGTTTTCTTATTAAGATTTGAGTTCTTTCTATAATTTCCCTATATGTTGTTGTTGTTGTTAGGTGCCGTGGAGTCGGTATCCGACTCATAGCGACCCTCATAGGGTTTTCAATGGCTGAGTGCTTCGGGATTGCCTTGGGAGTGGATTGCCAGGCCCTTCTCCCATTTTTGCGGTGCTGGGAATCGAACTCGGGGCCTCAGACACTGCAGCGCAGCGCTCTACCCACTGAGCTAAATCCCAGCCCCAATTTCCCTATATAGCTTTTATATAATCTCTTATCAAACTTCCAAATATTTTCTCCTAGTCTGTGGCTTGTCTTTTCACTTTTAAACTGTCTTTTGAAGAACAAATATTTATTTATTTATTTATTTATTTATATTTTTTGTGGTACTTGGAGGTTGAACCCAGGGCCTCACACATACTTTGCAAGTACTCTACCACTAGGCTGCATCTCCAGCCCATTTTTTATCTTGAGATAGGTTATGGCTAAGTTACACAGGCTGCCTCTGGCCTCAAACCCGCAATCCTCCTGCCTCCATCTCCTGAGTCACTGGGATTATATTCATGAGCCACTGTACCCAGCTAAGTTTTTAATTTTGATGAAGTCTAGTTTATCAATTTGTTTTTGTGTGGATTATGCTTTTGATATCCTTTCTGAGAAACCTTAGCTTAACCCAAGGGCACAAATGCTTTTTTTCTTCTATAAGTTTAATAGTTTTAGGTTTATGATTCCCTTTGAATTAATTTTTGTATACAATGTGAGGCATGGGTACATGTTCTCTTTCTTGCATATGGATATCCAGTTGTTTTGGCACTTTTTGAAAAGACTATCCATTGCCGTTGAGTTTTTACCTTTGTTGAAAATCAGCTATCCTTTTATGTGTGGGTCTATCTCTGGATTGTATTCTATTCCATTGGTCTATTTGCCTCTCCATATGCCAATACCATATGGTCTCAATTAATGTAGCTTTATAAGAAGTAATTTTTTCCCTCTTCTTCTTCTTCTTCTTCTTTTTTCTTTCTCTCTCTTGTGTTTTTGCAGCTCTGGGAGTTGAACCCAGGGCTTTGTGCATGCTAGGCAACTGCTCCACCACTAAGATGCACCCTCAGACCCTTTTTGAATTTTTTACTTTGAGACAGGGTCTTGCTAAATTATATAGGCTACCTCTGGTCTCAAACTCATAGTCCTCCTACCTCTGCATCCCAAGCAGCTGGGATTACAAGCATGCGCCACAGCACCTGGTTTATAATAAGTCTTGAAATCAGTCTGTGTTAGTTCCCCAACCTTGTTCATTTTCAAATTTTTTTGAACCTAGTACCAGTTCAACAAGTAAGGCCCTGGATTCAATCCCTAGCACTGCCAAAAAAAGAGAAAGAAGACAAAACGAAGAAAGAAAGAAACAAAAAACCCCAATATTTGTTGAGCCAGGCAGGATAAAACAGTGAGAAAGGCAAATATTCCTATTCTCATGCCTGAGAAAGAGAGGACAAGCATGAATAAATCAAACACCATCAGGTAGTAAGAAATTCTGCAGGGGGCCACACAGACATGTGAAGGGGGCGGAGAATGCAATTAAGTTTCATTTGCTTGTTTTGCTTTTGTTTGTTTTGAGACAGCATCTTGCTGTGTAGCCTGGGCTGCCCTTGAACTTGTGGTCCTCTTGCTTCAGGCTCCCCAAGCACCACACCTGACTGCAGTTAGTTGTGATGGGGCATTTAGGGAAGGTCTCTCTCAGGACATGGTCATATGTGCTGACACTTGTCAGTATAACAGGGATTATACTCGATTTGATTTTGCTTGATTATCACAATATTTTCTTTTGCCGTCTGCAGGGTTTAGATTTTTGTGTCTGTTCAGTAATTAACATGTTAGCATATTCATTGTGCTGATCTTGACCTTATAGATTGGGAAATGATGACATTGAGCAATAAAGTGACTCCCTCTGAGGAACTGAGTTGTGACTACTGACTTCAGATTTCGAGATTGCTTATGTGCCCTTCTCTGCTCTTGTTCAGCTGACAAAACTGCCTTTCTTCTGGAGCCTTCCAGGTGCGGCACCTCCTTTACTTTTTGTTTATTCCCCCTGAAGGTACTATAGTGCCTGGAGCTGAGAAAGGGCAGAGAGTGGAGCTTGTTCTCAGACTTGAGGCTTTTGGTTTGTCTGTTGCAGGTCAAGTACATTTTGTCCTGGGCTCTCCCTGGTGGCCATGTTTGTTTATCTCCTGCAGGAGTAAATAAACTTGCCTTGCTGAAAAATAACAGTTCTGTGCTTTTTCCCTTGAAACTCGGTTGTCTTTATTAATATTGCATCCAATAGAAGGCCAAGTTTTTGACCAGAATTTCTCAAGCGCAGAGGCTGCTGCTAAGATTACTTACCCCTCTTGTGCGGGGTCAGTGTGGAGACTCTGAGGAGCTGCACATGATCCTGGGAAAGGAGAGCCAACTCATGTTTGTAATTGTTATGAGCTGGCCCCAGTGTTCTCTGTTAGGCTGCCACAGAACAATAGAGACTGAGCTTACTCCTCTTGCCCTTGGGAAATACAGACAGTACTTGCCGTCCACAGCTGACATTTTTAGGGAAAAGAGGGGCAAATATGAGGGATTGGCAGGTTCCATGGATCATACTATGGTTTGGGACCTTGAAATGTATCACATGCCCTAAAATGCAGCCCTTTCATTACTGTGACTTTCAGATGCTTGTACACATTTAGCAAACATGTATGTGGTTTGGTCCTTGGCAGCCCTGAACTATGTGAGTTTTTGTGTTTGTAAAGAACATGGAATTTAGTGAGGAAACAGACTTTTATGTCAATATCAATTGAATTTGATAAAGTTAGTACCAAGCTGAAATTTGAAATTTGTCAATACAGAATATACTATGTAGAATGTATTTATATACTTCTATACTAATATGCGGTGGGGTTTAGCTCAGTTGGTAGAGCACTGCTCTGCACTTTCTGAGGACCTGGGTTCAATCCCCAGCACTATAAAAGTGAGAGAAGGACACGGCAGTCCATTCCCGAAAACAATCCCAAAACAGCCAGTGAAAACCCTGTGAGGGTCACTACTAGTCAGACCTGACTCTGTGGCACCTAACAACAACATATAGTGATAAACACACATATACACTGTGTTTATACAATATATACCTAAGTAAAATGTATATCTGTGGATGCATTCATGCAAATATATACATACATACAAAGTTCATTCTATTTTATTTTATTTTTTTGTGGTGGTGGGGATTGAATCCAGGTCCTCAGGCATGCGAGGCAAACACTACCACTGAGCCACACCGCAGTCATACGGAGTCTATTTTATTTATTTATTTGTTTGAGACAAAGTGTCACTGTGTAGCCCAGGCTGGCCTTGAACTTGTGATCCTCCTACCTCTACCTCCTCAGTCCTGGGATTACAGGAGTGTAATCCTTACAGGTGTGCACCACCATACCCAGCTACAAAGTCTTTTTAAAGACAGTGGACAATAGATCCAAGTATTTATCATCCCACTGACCCACAGTAACGAGACATTGGTCCATTCATTGAAGAGTTCCTTATGGTGGGATTACCGCGTGCTAGTTCTCATGCTAGGCATTGAGTGCGCCAGGCTTTAGGAACCAGTGCATTGGAAAGTGCAGAGGTGGGAGGTCCTCGGTGTTGGAGTGTTTGAAGAGGAGGTGGGAGCACCTGCAGGAGCGGTGAGACTAGGGAGGTGGGTGGGGTAGGGACTAGACCATGCAGAGATTCTTTTTTTCCTCTTTTTTTCCTCTTTTTTTCCTCTTTTTTTCCTCTTTTTTTGGTGCTGGGGATGGAATGCTGGGCCTTGCCCACACTAAGCACATGTTCTACCACTGAGCTACGTGTGCCCCAGCCCTGCACAGGGACTCTTAAGGTCTTCAGCGTCATGTGCACCACAGACAGGAGTTTGGATTATATTTTAAGAGCAGTACAGAACCATAGGAGGATGTGATCAGGGGAGTGGCATGAGCTGATCTACTTAAAAATATCCTTCTGGCTGCTGGGAAGGCAGGACTGTAGGTTGCAGGAGGGGGTGCTGGGAGATCCGAGTGATGAGTGAGGTTTTGAAGTAGCATAGAAGCAATTTGTGGAAAGACGTTTTGGAGGTAGTTTTCTTTTATTGCCTTGTCATCAGAGCAGAGATGCTAACCAATGAGATACCATGAGAAGAAAGTGATTTATACAGACCTAGCTGTCTGCTACCACTGCAAAGCTGCTTTCATGACTTTTTTGTAGTGTCTTAGAATGCTTGTCCCTATTGACTGCCTCTCTTCATGACTTATCTTTTTCCTATAGATATCAAAATTTAACTAGAAAACAGAAATATTCTTGCAATCTGCAGAAGGCACCAAAATATAATGTTTTCCTCAAGGACAAAGATGATAATTTTTCTGGACCAGGAGGTGAGAAAGATATAACCAGGATCATTTTATATGTAGGCAAGCAACTGAAATTAGACTTTAGACCCCTAGTTTAAACTCCCTTCCTAATACAGCAACTTTGAGAATTAGTGTCTTGCTTAACTGTTCCTCACATCATTTGGGGAGGGAGATGCATAGATAAAACAAAATATTCAGCATCATTGTGTTTTTTTCTTGTTTCTTCAGCACTTTAAAAAACTTACTTGAAGCCGGTCCATGGTGGCACATGCCTGTAATCCCAGCAACTCTGGGAGGCAGAGGCAGGAGGATTGCAGGATTGAGGTTAGAGGTAGCCTCCGTAATTGAGAGAGATACTGTTTCAAGATAAAAAAGAAAAAATGGCCTGAGAGTACAGCCCAGTGGCAGAGCACTTGCGAAGTATGTGCGATGCCCCAGATTCAACCCTAAGTACCACAAAAAAATCCCCAAAAAACAAAAAACAAGAACTCATTTGACATAAGTAAATTCCTAGCCTCAAAGAGCAAACCTTTTGCAGAGTTTGTATTCACTAATTGGGGACTTTTTGTCTGCAGCCGTAGCACCTTGGCATCTGATCCCACCTGATCTCAGAAGCTAAGCAGGGTTGGCCTGGTTATTCCTTGTATGGGAGATGATCTGGGAATACCAGGTGCTGCAGGCTTGGGAGAAGGACCTGGCAGCTCACTCCCGAAACAATCAGCCATTGAAAACATAAGGATCCCTATGAGTTGGACAGAACGTGGGGCACCTAACAACAACAACAACAACAATCAGGGACTTTATTTATTTGTTTATTGATTGATTGATTGATGGTACTGGGGGCTAAACCCAGGGCCCCACATGTACTTTGCAAGTGCTGTGCCACTGAGCTGTACCCTCAGCCCCTTTTTATTTTTTCTCTTGAGACAGGGTCTAAGTTATGCAGTTTGCTTCTGGCCTTGACCTTGCCATCCTCCTGCCTCTGCCTCCCATGTTGCTGAGATTACAGGCATGCATCATGGTGCTGGGCTACAACCATTTATTAAGTGCCTGCTGTATACATGGTGAGAACTGGAAATTGATTTGTCTCTTTCTCCCTGAACTCACTGTATTAATCATCTCATTGATAAAGTCAAATAGAACATAATGGTTTTCTTCTCTCCATCTGTATTTACATTGTGGCTGATTGGTTTGTAGGCTAATCCTTATTGAGTTAAATTTCTGCTAGGCAGATGGTGGCGAGTAGAGATGTATGGAGTCTTTTTTGCTCCAGTACCTGATATCCCAAGCGCTTATAACCCTTGAGGCCAGTCCTACAAATAAAGATTTCCATTAATTCCAAGGTTTTTCCTCTACCTTCCCCAACTAAAATCTCAGGGGCTGAATTAATTCTAACTGCCCCTTACTGCCAATTGCAAAATTGTCATATTAGCTATGTAACTGGGAAAAAGATTTTGGTAGTTACAAATGTGTTTTGACTAGTTAAGAAAAAAGAGTTTAAAACTTATTAAAGCTCAAGGACATGGGCTGTGTAATAGAAACTTCAATTTCTAATTATATGTTCTTTGAAATAATGTAGAGAAAGCCCCAGAGCCACGAAGAAGTTAAATGTTAAAAGACAGTACAACTGAAATGACACGTACATCAAAATGGTTATGGGAAACTACACATTTATGCATGAGAATTTTGTATAATGAGAGACATTCACCAATAATCACAATAGTGGTAAGAGTGAAAACTAATGCTTATTAAGCCTTTACTCTGTCTAGGCTGTGTGCTAAATGCTGGTTACTGTTTCCCCTGAAAATACCACTCTCATCTCTTTGCTTTTAATAACAGGATGGGTATAATTACAAGTTGTAAGTGAAATAATACAGTTTATTTAATAAAAGGGTAAGGAGACCACCTGCCTTATCTCCTGCTACTGATCCTGCCCATGGGTGGAAGTGGTGTTTACCCTGCCTAGGGCAGGGGAAGCTGCATTTAAAGTGTCTCCCACACTCTCATCAGCAGGAGGTATATGCCAGGAAAGTGTTCTGTAAAATTGCCAGGGTGGTGCATTCCGAGGCCTGCTTTAGAAATAAATAGCCCAATGTAATGGTGAAAAGTATGATTTATTTTTATTGCCCTCTGCCTCCTTCTCCTCTTCTTCCATTTCCTCCTCCTCCTCCTCCTTATAATGGAACCCAGGGCCTTGTGCATACTAGGTAAGATCTCTATGGCAGAACTGCATCCCTAGCTGGTATCTCAAATCCACTTTGCACACTGGCACCTGTGAAAACATTCAGGAAATGTAGCTGTAATTTTGAGCAGTCATCATGTATAATAACCAATATATTAATTTTTTTCAGGTTAGTAGAGCCAGTTCATAATTGCAGAAAAGTGTTTAAAACAATACAAGCATAGAGAAGTCATGTTTTTAATAAGTTTTAAAAAATGTATAAAACTTGAAATTTATAATTTATTTTATAACCTAAGAGGTTTTTAAAAACGGCTATTTACCTTTTCATTTGGACTAAAAATTCAAACTTAGAGAAAAATTACAAAAATAAGACTAGCACATAGACTACCTATCTAGATAGAATACTATTTACCCAGATTCACCAGTGTTAACATATTAATCCCATTTATCACTTTTCTCTTTCTCTCTTACCCTATGCATCTGTGTGTATATAATTTGTACTGTTTTTTTCCCTGAACATTTGAGGGTAACATATATATCATAACCATTTCCCCACAGATACTTCAATTTGTATTTCCTCTCTCCCTACTTCCCTCCCCCTTCTACCCCTTTTCTTCTCCCTCCCTCTCTTTTTCTTCCTTTTCTTTCTTTCCAGTACTAGGGGGCTTGAACCCAGTGCTGTACCACTGAGCTACATTCCCAGTTCCATTTTTGATTTTTATTTTGAGACAGGAAGTTTTACAGGCAACCTCTGGCCTAGAATTAGCAATCCTACTGCTTCGGCTTTCCAAGTAGCTGGGTTTATAGGTGTGTGCCATGGGGTCAATATATATTTGCTTGTTTATTTATTTATTTTTTAATTGTACTTGGGGGTTGAACTCAGACACTACTTTGCAAGTGCTCTACCACTGGGGTGCATCCCCAGCCCATTTTTACTTTGTATTTTGAGATAGGGTCTCACTAAGTTATACAGGCTGCTGGTAGCTTTGAACCTGTGATCCTCCTGCCTCCACATCCAGAAATGCTGGGATCATAGGTATGCACCACTGCGCGTGGCTCCCAACTGAAAGTTTAAACACAAACTCCCCATCGCCTCTTTCTCCCAGCACCAGCCATTGTCCTGTGTGTCTCTGTGCATTTGACTACTCTGGGGACCTCCTGGAAGTGGAAATGTCCTGTGTTTACACTTTTGTGATTGGCTTATTTCACGCAGCATAATGTCTTTGAGGTTCATACGTGTTGTTTATTTGTTCATCCATCAAAGACACTTAGGTTGCTTCTACCTTTTAGCTTTTGTGAATAACACTGCTCTGAGTATGGGCATACAAATATCTGTTTAAGTCCCTGCTTTCAATTATTTGGGGTAAGGCCAGGCTCAGTGGCTCATGCCAGTAATCCCAGCGACATGGGAGGCAGAGGCAGGAGGATCACAGGTTCGGGGCCAGAGGCAACCTGCATAACTCAGCAAGACCCTGTCTCAAGATAAAAGATTAAAAATGGGTTAGGGCTGCAGCCCAGGGGTAGAGCACTTACAAAGTATGTGCAAGGCCCTGGCTTCAACCTCCCAAGTACCACAAAAAACAAAAACAAAACAAACAAACAAAACACACACACAAAAAAAAAAAAGAAGAAGAAAAAAAAAAAGGTGGGTGTATACTCAGGAGTGGAGTTTCTGGATAATGTAACTATATGGTAATTCCATGTCTAAGTTTTTGAGGAACCTTACTTAGCTTAAAAAAATCTGTATGGACTCTAGGTTTTTTGGTTTTGTCATGGTTTATAATCTGTTAATATCATTGTTTATTTTGAGGTACAAATTGTCCCTCCTTTGGCCAGTGGAAGGTCCTTCAAGTTGTATTCTTGTGATATGTCTTTTTTTGGAACAGTTTATTTCTTTCTTTTTCTTTCTTTGTGGTACTAGGGAGTTGAACCCAAGGCCGCACACCTGCTTTTTGCAAGTCCTCAACCACTGAGCTGTACCCGCAGCCCAATTTTACTTTGTATTTTGAGACAGGGTCTCACTAAGTTACACAGGCTGCCTCTGGCCTTGAACTTACAATCTTCCTGCCTCCACCTCCCAAGTTTCTGGGATAAATGCATGCGCCACCTTGCCCAGCTTAGAACAGTTTCTTATTATGGCACAATAAGATGTTCTAAGCTCTTATTTATTTATTTATTTACTTCCCCATGCCTGAAGTCGGTTTATTTCTCCAAGAAGCTAAGTTCCTTTTAGTGGAGACAGTAGTAAGAAACTAAAATAAAGGTGTTTGGGGGTCTAATTGCTAGTGGAGTGTCATTGCTTCCACATCTTTGTAGGAGAGCAAGCTAGGAAATGTAAGTGTGTGTGTATTCATTAACACACATACATGCACACCCATGCACAGAAGTGCACATTCTGTTTCGTTTCTTTTTTTTGCCATGTTGAGAATGGAACCCAAGGCCCTGTAGATGTCGAACACATGCTCTACTACTGAGCTACGACTGCTGTTTCTATATCTATTCTGTCTCTGTGTTTATCTTTTTTTTTTTTTTTTTTTTTTCCCTGATACTGGGGGTTGAACCCAGGGCCTCGTGCCTGCATGCTTTGCAAGTGCTGGACCACTGAGCTGTGCCCCCAGCCCATTTTTTTACTTTTTGAGGCAGGGTCACGCTAAATTACACGGACTGCCTCTGGTCTTGAACTTGCGATCCTTCTGCCTCCGCCTCCTGAGCCGCTGGGATTACAGGTGTGCGCCACTGCGCCTGGCTGTCCGTGTTTATCTTAAAAAGCAGAGTTTACCCTGATGCCTCCAATTGCCATCTAAAACTCTGGGGTGTATTCTGACTTTCTCCCTTTCCATATCTGTGTCTTCCTCTTCAACAGTAAGAAAGCTGGTTCCTGTTATCCTCAGGATGTTCACTTATTTATTACATAGTTTATTTATTTACTTATTTGTTTACCCTACTTTATTCCATGCACACCATTTTCTGATGTGTGGACAGTCGTTCTGCACTATCTTAATAGCCCCAGCCCCAGTCCCACTGGCCATGCCACCTGTGCCACCTACTGTGCCAGTAGCATTCCAGGCTCCTACCCAGGAGGAGGCGGGGAGGGGACCTCGGAGTGGAAAGCAGTGCTGAGGAGTCTTTTGTGACTTACTGTTCTTTTTCTTTTTCAAGATGGTTTCACCCCAATATCACTGGCGTGGAGGCAGAAAATCTACTGTTGACAAGAGGAGTTGATGGCAGTTTTTTGGCCAGGCCCAGTAAAAGTAACCCTGGAGACTTCACGCTTTCTGTTAGGTAAGTTGGAAATGAAAGAGACTCCTGAGAGTGTTTTTCAGGTGGGGGATGCTGGAAGCCAGCGTGGGCACCTTGCTATGCTCACGGAGAGCCTGGAGGCCTGCCTGCTGCACTGGCCTGCACATGGGGCTACCTGGGGCCTCCTGGAGTGAAAGCCTAGGGAACTTGGTGGAAGGGGCAAAGTGGGGGGCATTCTTTCTGCTGGGAGAGATGGCTGAGGATGCACGGGGCAGATCATGCCTCCAGTGCTGGCTCCTGGCTCTGTGCAGGCTGAACTTGGGCCTGGCACTGTTCCTTTCCCTGCCACTGATTTCTTCATGGGCAGCAGATTCTGGAGGGTGTCTGTACATCACTTTTCCTTGTCAAGAAATAAAACGTGAGTGAGGAAGTTGCGGTCCCCTTTGCTTCCATGCCCAGTCCTGTTTCTCTCCCTCTCTCCCCAGGGGAACCAGCACCCTCCAGGGCTTGGCATTGATCCTTCCTGAACATGTTTTCATGCTTGACTGCATTTGTACTACATATGAATGATCTATCAAACGTTGGCTTGCATGTTTTCAAAGTTCACATCCATGGTTCTATAATGTATCATTTTGCAACTTAAAACAATTTTTTTTGAGTTCCATGCTGGTACATGTAGCTCTAATTATTCATCCTAGTGACTGTTTAGTAGGCAGATGGTGTGAACATGCCAGTTTATCCCTTCTCCTAGTGATGAACATTTTGTGGTTTTCAGTTTGTTTTAAATTTTTGTGGAGAGTATGGTAAGCATCCTGACATGTCTCTTTGAGTAGATGTGGGAGTGTTCTATAAGTTGACTTGTGTATATCTATGTGCATATATCCGTGTACATATATGTATATTGTTACCTTTGCAGGTGATTGAATCTTTTTGTTATGTGTCTTTGCTGAAAAACTGACGATTGTATTGCCTTATATTCAGTTAGTGAAGGAGAATCCCTTCACTAATCCCTTTTTTAATATTGAGAAAAAATACAGAAAAAATGGAGAAAATTGTGTAATAATCACCCATTATATTACCAGTCTTTTTTTCTGAATTGCAGTGTTAATAAGGTAAAATTTCCTTTTAGTCACCATCCTTGATTCTGTTCTCCTATTTGCCCTAGAGGCAGTTACTCCTTGCCTCTAGTATGTCTCCTTATTTTGTTGTTGTTGTTCTTAGGTGTTGTTGAGTTGTGTGTGACTCATAGCAGCCCTCAGGGTTTTCAATGGCTGATTGTTTTGGAAATTGTTTCAGGAGTGGATTGCCATGTCTGTCTCCTGTTTTTGTGGTGCTGGGGATCAAACCTGGGTCCTCAGAAAGTGCAGAGCAACACTCTACCAACTGAGCTAAACCCCAGCCCTCCTTAGTTCATGAACATAAAAAAGTATGTGTGTGTGTGTGTGTGTGTTTGTGTGTGTATGTATGTATCATGAATAATGTGTAGTATTACTTTTGTGTGTTCTTAAATTTTCTCTTCCTTTTCCTCTTCCTCCTCCTTGTTTTCTTTCTCTCTCTCTTTTTGTGTGTGTGTGTGTGTGTGTGTGTGTGTGTGTGTTTTGAGACAGTCTTACTGTGTAGTCCAGGCTGGCCTGGAACTCACTGTATAGACCAGACTGACCTTGAACCCACATCAATCCTCCCGCCCTAGCCTCCTGAGTGCTGGGATTACAGGCGTGTGCTGGGCTTACAGGCATGTGCCACTCTGCCCAGCTTTGTTCTTCAATGTTCATAAACAGCATGTACTAAACATATCATTTTGCACTGTGCTTCTTTCATGCAGTGTCATGATTTTCAGGTCTGACTCTATTGCTGTCGATTGATCTAGTGTGTACTTGAAATGTCTCTGTTATTTCACTAAGGAAATGCTAGAAACGGGAAGGGCAGGTGTTAAAATAGTCATCTATCTGGAGGTGAATATGACCTTCAGTACTTTTTTCACCCATTGGAAAAGATTGTCACCAAAAATTTCTCAGTTATGTTATGGGCTAATTCTTTTTGTCTTTAGTTCTCATTTTCCTTTTTTTGATAGTTACATACTTATATTTTCCAGAGGCTTCCTTAATGGTGCGACAGGGTCATACTAAAAATAAAGTGTTGGGGGATGTAGCTCAGTGGTGGCGCATTTGCATACCATGACAGAAGCCGTTGGTTCCATCTCCAACACCACAAAGTGTGTGTGTTTGTGTGTGGGTGTGGGTGTGGGTGTGGGTGTATGGTTAACATTTTGGGGTTGCCAGACCCCTTGGGTCCAGACAGGCAGTAATGGGTATTCTTGAGATATTTAGTAGCTCAGAAAACAAAAAAGAAATCATAGTCAGACTGCCCTGGCTGACTGAGATACTGAGTTATAGAAACTTTTGGCCAGTGTTTTTTTTTCCCCCACTACTGAGGGGTGTTGAACTTAGGGGTTTGTACATGTTAGGCATGTTAGCTCTACCACGGAGCTGCACCTCTAGCCTC
Organism: Pedetes capensis; assembly: GCA_007922755.1. Taxonomy (NCBI): domain Eukaryota; kingdom Metazoa; phylum Chordata; class Mammalia; order Rodentia; family Pedetidae; genus Pedetes; species Pedetes capensis. Next base: position 6,170 of record VMDO01004451.1, on the reverse strand, counting down.
CCCTGTTTTAAAAAAAAAAAAAATTGAGATAGGATCTTGCTCAGTTGCATGGGCTGCTTCTGGCCTTGAACTTAGTGATCCTCATGCCTGACCCTACCAAGTTGCTGGAATTACAGGAGTATGCCATGGTGCCCACCTTGGCCAGTGTTCTTTTTTTTGTGGATACTGGAGGGGTCAGCCTGCAGCCATAACACTGTGGCGTCCAATCCCATCACATCTCAGAAGCTAAGCCGGGTCAGGCCTGGTTAGTACTTGGATGGGAGACCGCTTGGGAACACCAGGCCCTGTAGGCTTGGGAGAAGTACCCGGCAACCCACTTCCCCAAAATAATCAGCTGTTGAAAGCCCTATAAATAACAGAGAAGTGTGACAACAGTGTTTCATCTGTTGTACATAGGGTCGCTGTGAGTTGGACACCAACTCGACAGCATCTAACAACAACAATGGGGATTCGGGCTTGAATCCAGGGCCTCATGCATGCTTTGTAAGGGCTCTACCACTGATATGCACCTCCAGCCCATTTTTTACTTTTTATTTTGAGATAGAGTCTTGGTAATTATGCAGACTGGCTCTGGCCTTGGATTCCTGTCACTGGGATTACAAGCATGCACTGCTGTACCTGGTTCCCAGTGTTCTAACTTGGGGGAATGACACATTAGTCATCTCATGCGGGATATTTGTCTTCAAAGAGATCTTTTTTTGGTGGTGCTGGGGATCAAACCTCAGGCATCTCTCATATAAACATGTGTTTTACCACTGAGCTACACCTCAACCCTAAAGTGATTTTTTAAAGATATAGTTACGTATAGTACCCTAAGTGTACAATTAGATGAGTTTTGAAAATTATGTTTATTTGTGCAAAAAGTGCCCTAGTCAGATAGAACATGTGCATCATTTTAGTAAATTCTTTTCATTCTTTTGTTCCTCTTTCCAATTTCTCTCTCTACAAGAGGCATCAATAGTTCTTCTTCTTCTTTTTTTTTTTTTTTGTGGTACTGGGGTTTGAACCCAGGGCCTTGTGCTTGCATGCTCTGCAAGTGCTGGACCACTGAGCTGCACCCCCAGCCCAATTTTTTATTTTTTGAGACAGAATCTCACTAAGTTACGCAAACTGCCTCTTGTCTCGAACTTGTGATCCTCCTGTCTCCGCCTCCCAAGCCGCTGGGGTACAGGTGCCTGGCAATAATAGTTCTTGTTTCTATACCTGTAGACTACATGTAATTGTACATTATATATTCTTTTGGGTTGACCACCTGTTTTATTTATTTTGATTTTATATTTTTGCAGTCCTGGGGATCAAACCCAGGGTCTCACTCATGCTACATAAACACTCTATCACTGAACTATACCCTCAGTCTGGTGTCTGGCTTCTCTTGGCCAGCCTATAGTTGTTTTTTTTTTTGCATTGCTGAGAATGGAACTAAAGGCCTTGACATGCTAGGCAAGAGCTCTGCCACTGAGCTACATGTGGATCCCAAAGTAATATTTTCCAGATTCTTTCATGTTGTATGTATCATTAGTTCTCTTTATTATTGCTGTGTGGTATGTCACTATAGGAGAATGCCACTGGTCATGTATTTTTGTGATAATTTTTTTTTCAGTTTTTTTCCTGCTATGAACAAGGCTGCAATGTATATTCTTGTACAAGTCTTTTGCTGCCTACTTGGTTTTGCTTCTTTTGGGGAAAATACTTTGGAGTGAATTTGCTAGATTATAAGGAAAATATGTATTTATTTTTAACTTTAATTATCTGTGTCCTTGATTAATGATGACAGCACTTATCGTCAGTATATACAATTAAATATGTCAGTCATCCAAAATAGAAGATGCACAGGGTAGAGAAACTAATTGGTACATTCCTTTGGGTTGAGATGGTTGACTGCGTGTTATTTCACCTCCATTGTATTTGCTATAGGGCAGGGGTAAATTCGTCACTTGGATTGGTTTCAATATTTGGGTGAAATCTGATATTGAATACAAGTTCTGTTTTTATTAATATATCTCTTTATTTGTTTTTTCCTCTCCCTTTCTAATGGACTATTTTAGAAGAAATGGAGCTGTCACCCACATCAAGATTCAGAACACTGGTGACTACTATGATCTATATGGAGGGGAGAAGTTTGCCACTTTGGCTGAGTTGGTCCAGTATTACATGGAACATCACGGGCAGCTGAAAGAGAAGAATGGAGATGTCATAGAGCTCAAATATCCATTGAACTGCGCAGATCCTACCTCTGAAAGGTCAGTGACATCTTAATGACCACAAAGTGTGCAACTCTCCCTGTGCCACCCGTGTTATATGAATACATTGTAGGGAATTTATGGGGCCCAGAGGCTGGTATCTGCTTCTTAGGCTATAATCTTTAAAGTATCATTAAAATAAAAGTAACAGGATCAAATTATTCTCAGAGTGCCATTTTTTGGAGTATTTATAAAAGTTCCAGTTGGTGTTACTTATGTTCATTCTATAGGGGTTTCATGTAATTCCTGTGTATATTCGGTATAGGTAGTCATTTTAAGATATATTGAGCTTCAGCTGATAATCTTTAGGAGTTATTTGAGGGAAAAAAATGATGATAGAGATACCAAAATAGCAGTAGTTCTGTGTGGAGACTCCCAACTGGTTGTTCAGCAGTGCCACCAATAGATGTCAGGGTAAGCCCAGAAGCAGAAAAGCAGAGAACGCAGAGGGCTAGCTTTTTCCTCCTTTTTAAATGTTATATCCTCAAATATGTGAGCACGATCTTGGCTTACAGGGAATTGTGTTATTTTAGAGCTTTCTCCCTCTGTTGGAAAGCAGCAAATGAAAGGTGGGCCTTGGTTTGTTTGTATTAATCCTATTTGTTTTCTATATTCCCATCCTCCTTTCTGACTCAGTACAAATTCTGGGTCTGATCATTCTGTTTGCATATTTCATATCTTCAGATGTTTTTTTCAGTTCTCACGTTTATGTCAGTGTTGTTATGTGCTGATGGTTTGTTTCTCCAGCTACCACTGTAGCTTCAAGCAAAAGGTTGTCAGCTGACCATGCAGTTTATGTCTATGTTTGAACCTTTTTGGATGAGCATGGATGAAAAGTAACTCAGTCTATTCCTTTAGCTATGATAGGTTTGCTTTCTTAACAAGACCCTGAGGGAAAAAGCCATGTCATTATTATGACCGTGTTAAGACGTTTTCCATAACGCAGAGCTGTATTGTTTCAAAGTCTGTCCTTGGAAGGATGAGCTTGTACTGCCTACGTCAGGACTCTCTGGCATGCGGGTTAAAAATGCAAACTCTGGAACTGCATTCAGACTTACATGTGTTGCTATACTTGATTGTGAGGCAGGGGAATTCACATTTTTAGCAAACTCCTTCACCCTTACTCCAAGTTTTATGAGCATTAAAGTTTGAGATGATAACTCAGTATATAGTCCAGTGACCCTGGTAGCGTATTTGGAGGCCACCGAAGTATAGGTTGGAAACACAGAAAAAGTTGGAGTGCTTGAATTAATATATAATGAAGATCCCATTTTATCTAGTGATCACATGCCAAAACAAGAACAAAAGATCATAATGATTTTCTTTTTTTTTTTTCTTTTTTTTTTTTTTGCTGGTACTTGGGGGTTGAACTAAGGGTCTCACACATACTTTGCAAGTGTTGTACCACTGGGCCGCACCCCAGCCCATTCTTTAATTCTTATTTTAAGTCAGGGTCTTGCTAAGTTACACAGGCTGCCTCTGGCCTTGAACTCACAATCCTCCTGGCTCAGGCTCCCGAATTGCTGGGATTTCTGACTTTGTCATAACTTTTTGTTATATTTTCTTTAAGTGGCTTTGAGTCAATAGTTGGCTCTTTTAGTGTTTGGCAATAAAAAAGGGGCAAATTCCACTTTTAACACATGGGAGACTTTAAAGAAAATGGGAGAGATTTAAAGATTTGAGGACACTGTTTCTAAATGTCCATGGTCTCATTTAAGAAGTTTAGTGGGAGCCAGGCGTGGTGGCACACATCTGTAATCCCAGCAGCTTGGGAAGCAGAGGCAGGAGGATCTCGAGTTCAAGACCAGAGGCAGTCTGCGTAATTTAGCAAGACCCTGTCTTAAAAAAGCTAAAATGTAGGCTGGGGGCAGCAGCTCAGTGGTCCAGCACTTGCAAAGCATGCAAGCATGAGGCCCTGGGTTCAACCTCCAGTACCACAAAAAAAAAAAAAAAAAAAAAGTTTAATGGTAGTTGGGCATGATGGCACAGGCATATAATCCGAGCACCAGGAAGCTGAGGCAGAATGTTCACTAGTTTGAGGTTAACCTGGGCTACATAGGGAGACCCCATCAAAAACACAAAACAAAACAAAATAGAAGTTTAGTAGTCAGTAGTAGTAACTTTGGGCTGGGATTTAGCTTGGTTGGTAGAGCGCTGCGCTGCAGTCTCTGACGTCCCAAGTTCAATTCCCAGCACTGCAAAAATGGGAGAAGGACCTGGCAATCCACTCCCAAGGTAATCCCGAAACAGTCAGCCATTGAAAACCCTATGAGGGTTGCTATGAGTCGGATACCGACTCGACAGCACCTAACAACAAGAACATTTGTATCTTTGTCATTTTTTCTGCCTGTGTGGGATACAAATGCTGCCTAACCAGACAGTCAATCCCTTGGAGGAATGTGTCTGTTTTAAAGTTGTGGTCAAGAGAGCTGACTATGTATGGTAATTTTGTGAAAGAATGTTGTGAAGCCATGGCTGAACTCAGTTCATTATCTTGCTTAAAAATGTAGATGGTTCCATGGTCACCTCTCTGGAAAAGAAGCTGAGAAACTACTAACTGAGAAGGGAAAGCATGGCAGCTTTCTTGTACGAGAGAGCCAGAGCCACCCTGGAGATTTCGTTCTCTCGGTCCGCACTGGTGATGACAAAGGGGAGAGCAACGATGGCAAGTCTAAAGTGACCCACGTTATGATTCGCTGTCAGGTAAAGGTCCACGTCAACGAGAGATCTGGTGAGATGTTGTCTGGAGGGAGTTCTTTTCTGAGAAAAGCCAGGCACCATCCCACCTACAGTCAGATTTTCTACAGTCAGATTTTCTTTGCTTATCCAGTCCAGACCTTCTACTCTTTTAGTATATTGTTTATTGCAATTGTTTCATCTTTCTGGAAACCTATTACATTTTTTATTTCTAGTCTGTCTCTGGCAGATTAACTTCTGCCTCCATGCATGACCTTCTGTCCTGCGGGATCTGATCTGCTTCTGTGTGACTGCAGCTGGAGATGGCCTCCAAGTCTCAGCTTCTAAAGAGATGCCCTCAGCTCCCCCTAAGGATTGGCATAGCCTAGCCCGGCACTGTGCACTTGGTCTCCCATATCTGTGGCTCCAGCCCATGGGTGTCACAGGTATCTAGGAAAAAAAAATAGCATCTGCACTTCTTCTCATCATTATTCCCTAAACAACACAGTATAACAGCTATTTACATAGCACTTATATTGTGTTAGGTATTCTAAGTAATCTAGAGATGATGTAAAGTATGTACTAGGATATGTGTAGGTTATATGCAAATACATCATCTTTTTTTTGTTTATTTTCTTAGGGGTGGAGATGGAACCCAGGGCCTCACACTTGATAAGCATGTACTGTATCACTCAGCTACATCTCCAGCCCTCCCCTCTTTGTTTTGAATCTCCTCGTTTTCCTCAGCTTATTGTTTGCTTCCCTTTGTACTACTACAGCTGTTTGATCTTTCCATTTTGAGGGGAGTCAATCTCCAGATTTCAGTTGGGAAAAGTTATTTAATTTTTTTCCGGTAGTGCCAAGTAATGTATCCGGGCCTCACATAGTTGCTGTGTGTGTGTGTGTGTGTGTGTGTGTGTGTGTGTGTGTGTACGTATTTATATATATCCATATATGTGTGTGTGTATACATACATATACACTACAAAAATGCATATATACACACATATATATTGTTGTTGTTAGGTGCCGTTGAGTCGAGTCCGACTCATAGCAACCCTATGTACAGCAGATCGGCGAAACACTTCCCGATTCTGTGCCAGGCAAACGATCTTATTCATGTTTAAGCCCATTGTTGCAGACACTGTGTCAATCCATCTGGTGGAGGGTTTTCCTCTTTTGCGTTGACCTGCCACTCGCCTAAACATGATGTCCTTCTCCAGGGACTGATCTCTCCTGACTACATGTCCGAAAT